>CAUYTI010151925.1:0-42840 GCA_963575145.1 Galago senegalensis | reverse complement strand
GAATCCCCAGCCCGGGCCCGCCAAACAACAATGATGGCTGCAACCAAAAAATGGCCAGGCGTTGTGGTGGGCGCCTGTAGTCCCAGCTACTTGGGAGGCTGAGACAGGAGACTCGCTTGAGCCCAGGAGTTGGAGGTTGCTGTGAGCATGATGCCATGGCACTCTACCCAGGGGGACAGCTTGAGGCTCCGTCTCAAAAAAACAAAAACAAAAACAAAAAAAAGAAAATTCATAAACCACCATTGTGGTCAAAATGGACAACAGTTACATCACAAGAATTTCTCCTGCTACCATTTTGTAGTCACAGCCACCTCCCTTTCTCTCTTCTCCCTAACTTCCAGCAACTACTAATCTCTTTCCCATCTTTCTCATTTCGAGAATGTCATATGAATGGAATCATACAGTAGTTAACATTCTGAGACTGGCATTTTTTCACTCACCATAATTCCCCTGAAATCCATCCAAGTTGCTGAGAGTATCAATCACTCATTCCTTTCCACTGCAGAGTAGTATTCCATGGTATGGTGATGCCACCATTTGTTTAAGCATTAACCCTATCTAGGGACATTCTATTTGTTTCCAGTTTTTAGCTATTACAAATAAAAATTGCTATGAGCATATGTGTACAGGTCTGGGGGGGTACACATAGTTTTCATTTCCTGAGATAAAAGCCCAAAAGTGCAATTGCTGGATCACATGGTAATTGCATGTTTAGCTTTCAAAGAAATTTCTATATGCTTTCCCAGAGTGGCTGTCCAATTCACATCCCATGTGCAACATAGGAGTGATCCAGTTTCTCTGCACCCTCATTGGCATTTGGTGTTGTCACCACTTCTTATTTTGTCATTCTAATAGATGTGTGGTGATAGTATTTTGTGCTTTTGATTTGCATTTCCTAACGGCTAATGACACTGATTATGTGTTTCACATGCTTGTTATTTACCATGTGTGCAGCCCCTTCAGTGAAATGTCTCTGCACACCTTTTGCCCACTTTCTCATTGGATTATGTGTTATTTTACTATTGATTGACTTCTGAGTCTTAGTGTGTTCTAGGTACTAGTACTTCATAAGATATGTGTATTGCAAATATCTTCTCCCGCCTGTTAGCTTGTCTTTTCATTCTCATTATGGGGTCTTTGACAGTGGAAAATTTTCCATTCTTAGGACATTCAACCACTGTTTTGGTGTCAATTTTACAAGCTCCTCACCTAATTCTAGGTCCCAAGAGTTTCTCCTATCTTTTTCCTAAAAGTTTAATAGTTTTGCATTTTATGTGTAAGTCCATGATCCATTCTGAGTTAATCTTTATATAAAGTGTAAGGTTTAGATAAGGTGTTTTCTTTTTGCCTATAGATGTCTAATTGCTCCAGTTCCATTTGTTAAAAAGAATAACTAACCTATGTTGAATTGCTTTTGCATTTTAGTTAAAAACTAGTTGAGAAGAAAAAGTTCTAGATATTTATCGCACTACAACATGAATGTATGAGTATTAATACTTAACTCTACTAAACTGTACACTTAAACGAGGTTAAGATGATAAATTTTATGTGTTTTAGCACAATAAAAAATTTTTAATTAAAAATTAGTTGGGCATCTTTTTGTGGATCTAATTCTAGAATCTCTGTTCTGTTCCACTGATCTACTTATCTATCTATTGCCAATATCACATTGCCTTGATTAGAGTATATATTTAATATGTGTTAAAACCAGGTAAAGTGATTCTTCCCACTTTATTCTTCTTTTCCAAAAATTTTTTGCCTATTGCAGATTTAGGGAAGATATTTTTATTATTATTTTACCCTTCAAAAAAATTAATAAAAGAACTATTTCACAGAAAGAAAACCTCAGGCACTGATCTCTATTTAGTTATCAAAATGTATTCATCAAATAAATTATTTGTTGAGGATCTTTACTATGCCAGCACAAGATCTCATTCAATCTTCACAAAAACCTATACAATATGTGTTATCCTCATTTCTACATATGAGATCAGATAGATTAACTAATTTTCCAGTGACACACAGTGGATAAGTGGTAGATATGAACATGGATCTGTTTGATCCAAAACTCATGAACCTCCACTGTACTATTCTATACATATTTCCAACTATCCGCCATCAGCTTGATAATCTTTGCTAGTCTCAGTGATACAAACATGAGCAAAACAAAGCTCTGATTTTGAGAATCTCTTAGATTTTTTCCAACTGTCTCAGCCCTTTGCCTAACAGGCAAAGACTTGGTTGAGGGTCTTTTTTCCATTTTCCTTTATTGAAATTGCCTCTCTCATTTCAGTCTTTCATTTCCTAAAAATGACTGGCCAGTTAATCAACCAGATTTCTCAATCTGAAAGATCATAACCATCCCCACCTGCTCAGCCTACCATTAACTCTCATGTGGTGATAGTCCTATATTATTCCACTCAGTTGGTAGACGGGAAAGATGGACAAAGCTACTCCAGAGCAAAGACTTAGGTAAATGGCTTTATCTTCAATAGATGGCATCTTTACTATTTGCCATAGACCCAATATAGCTAGAATATTCCCTATAATAAGGTTTATTTAGCATCTGCTAAACTGAGAGGCTACTTTGTAGTTACTATGGATTTTCATGAGTTTCCAACTGTCAAAAAATATCAATGATCCAGCACAATGATGCAACACTATTTAGAGACACAATATTTGCATCTTATCAATGTCTGTATTTAAGTTATCAATTGGGAGAGAAAAGAGCAATATGGAATTCTCTATCCCATTACAAACACATGATTTCATTAATATTACTAGAGGGTTCTCATGTACACAGTTAAAGTTTCTTGGTTTCCTAGAAGATGAAGGAAGGTCAAATCTGGTTTTCATTGTCTATCAAAAGATGACTGATGGGTTCTACAGTGGGATCTCATATATATGGTAAACCTTTAAGTAAAAAGGGAGTTCCAGAATAAATTGATCACTAGGGGGCAGTTCATATTAAAGAGCTCAATAAGGCCTATGTTCAATATTGTGCAAAGCAGTAGGTTTACAGAGATGAAGAAAGGATACACCGCTGACCTTCCAGATCTCACGATAGCAAACAACTATACTAAATTCTAAAATAAGGCCTTTCAGAAAGCTCTAGTAGAGCCTGGAGGAAGAAAATGTTTGCTCAATCAGAAGAGGTCAAGAAAAGCATTCCAGAAAATTTGAAATTCAAGTTGGTTTTGAAAAGTTTAAAACCATAGATAGAAGTCAAAAAAAGAGTTTATCTCAGAAAATTACTTTGTTAATCCTCAGTGGAATAGGTTTTAGTGATCTATTGCGTGCATGGTAACCACAGTTAATAATAATGTATTGCATATTTCTAAATCACTAAAATAGATTTTTAACATTCTCCCCACAAAAAACGTGATAAATTGGTGAAGTGATGGATGTGTTAATTAGCTTGACTGAATCTTTCTATAATGTATTCATAGCTCAAAATATCACATTGTACCCATAAATACATATAATTAATATTCGTCAATTAAAAATACATTTATTTCACACTAATAGTGTTGATTTTAAAAATATATTTTAAAATGTCTCAGGCAGTGCCTGTGGCTCAAGGAGTAGAGCGCTGGCCCCATATACCAGAGGTGGCAAGTTCAAACCCAGCCCCAGCCAAAAAAAGAAAACTGAAAAAAAAAAAAAAAATTCTCAGTGGCACGTTTGATTTCAGAACTCTTTTTTCACATGAATAATCTGTCAGTTTACTTACCTATAAAATGAGAGACAATATCACCTCCCCTCACAGAGAGATGGTAAGAAGGGACTGTGACATTATCAATGAAATGCAAACCATTATCAAACTGGGAGTGCAACATACATTTCCGCACTCATGGCCCGGCACAGTAGCTCATGCCTGTAATCCCAGCACTCTGGAAGGCCCAGGTGGATAGATTTCTTGAGCTCACCAGTTAGAGATCAGCCTGAGCAAGAGCAAGATCCCATCTCTACTAAAAATAGAAAAACTATCCAGACACCGTGCTGGCTACCTGTAGTTTAAGCCCAGGAGTTTGAGGTTGCTATGAGCTATATAGCACCACAGCACTCTAGCCTGTTTACCCAGGCTCTGTTTCACATTACAAAAAGAAGAAATTCGCACTCTCTGATTCACACCCACTCCTAGAGGATATACTTCTCGGCAGAGTTTGAGAACACAGATTTCTATTAGATGATGAACATTTCTCCTTTGACGACTGCCAGGTCATTAGGAAGAATTCACCAACCAAGCAGCCTGAGTCCCCAAAAGGAGAAGGAAATGTTTTAAGTAATGACTATTTTTGACAGCCAGATGCCCATATATGCAGAGGCATACATGGCAGAGACATATATAATTTTCAACTAAATGCAAAGCAAGCTAATCAATGTGTTAATATAAGTGCAGCCTTCCCTGCTTCTTTTTTTTCCTTTTTTTGAGACAGAGTCTCAAGCTGTTGCCCTGGGTAAAATAGCATGGTGTCACAGCTCATAAAAACCTCAAACTTTGGGCTTAAGCAATTCTCTTACCTCAGCCTCCCAAGTAGCTGGGACTGCAGGGACCTGCCACAAGGCCTGGTTATTTTGTTGTTGTTGTTGCAGTTGTCATTGTTGTTTTAGCTGGCCCCAGCTGGGTTCAAACCCGCCAGCCTCAGTGTATGTGGCCAGTGCCCCTTTACTGCTTTTTATAAAATGACAGAACCCTCTGTTGTCAAGACAACATGATCCAGATCATCATTGACCAAAGTGCTAATTTTTTTTGACCCAAAAACCTGAACCAGCATTATAAAGTTTAAGCCTTTATCACATGAGGAGATGCATATTTAATTGTGTCCAATAAGACTAGAGGTATAGTCTCTGGACATATTCTAAGCTAGCCCAATTCTGACCAAAAGTTCACTTGGGAGAAATAACATTTGTGGAAGATTGCCTCAGAAAGGAGCTGTCCAACTGGTTGGGGCAAGGACTTCTAATCCCCTAAAGCAAAATTAGACAAATGGGATCACACCAGGCCAAAAAGCTTCTCACAGCAAAGGAAAAGAAGAGAATGCACAAATGGGAGAAAATGTTGGCAGACTACCCATCTGACAAGGGACTAATAACTAGAATATATAAGAAGCTCTAACAGCTCAATAAGAAAAAATCAAATGATCCAATATAAAAAGAGGATCCTGAAAACATACATTGTCAGGTTGGTCTTCACTATGGATAACTGGGTTCTCAGTCAGGAAGATCTGTCTAACAAGCCTTAGGAAGCACAGATTTAGAGCCATCGGTACAGGAAGAAATGTTTAATTTACCTACCAGTTCCAAAGCCCTTTGATGAAAGATCACCCCACCTGTGTTAACACCCCCCAATGCTTCCATCTTGCACATGTGTGAGTTCCAGTGGGTTTCCAAGATACTGGTGCTGCAGTATCAACAGAGAAGCCTAGGGTGGGATGCAGTGGGCCAGAGACATCTGTAGGAAGTCAGATCCCTCACAGAACAGATTGTTCACAATATCTTTTCATATTCCTAAGAACTTATTAAAAACAAATCTAAAACACTATGCTTTTTTCTGATCTGTCCATAGTCCTTTTAAAGTTCGAGAGAGAAAAGAAATTAAAAAGTCATTGAGCAAAGCATGGGTCTGATTAAAAATCAAATACTAAAGTTACCATTAGCCCTAGAGAAGAGCTGGAAGAAAAATATCCCATTGTGTCTGATATAAGTGTTAATGAGATTAAAGAATAACATCAGTGCAAGCATGACAAGCAGTCAGGCGACTAAGAGTCTTCTAATCTGAAAAATACTATTGGGAGAGACCCGCTCACTGCCCATCTAAACACTGTGCGGACTCAATACAGGGTTTAGTCTCTATCTTCTGGCTAAATGCCAAGTTAAAGAAAGCAAACAGCAGCTGTTTAAATGGAAAATTAGGTCTCATACATCCAAAGAATATTCAGGAACTTTGGCAGTCCCGGGTTATCGGAACATAAGATTAGAATCTCTTGCTATTGCCATTGGAATGTACAACAAAAGCGTTTAATTCCAGCTACAGAAGATAGTTGCAAAAATAAGCAAAGAACTATGAATAAGGCTTACAGGCTTTTTACACCTTGAATAAATGAGTGACAGACATGCCTCCTTCAAGGGAAAAGCATTTCTAAATATGGTATGAAAGACATAATACAAAATGAAGGTAGTAAAAATAAATAGTTTTAATATAAGGAGAAATTTATCATGATATTTCTATAAGGGTCATATTCTTTTACATCTAACTTTTATGGTAATCATTGATAATTATTCCTTATACTTCTACAGGGAAAAAGTAAGTTGAGTAGATTTTATGGGGATATAGCTCTGTTTCACATTACAGAATCATCTTAGGCAACATTTCCTAAAGTGGATTTCATGGTTATTAAAAGGGCTTCTGTGAGCAGAGAGTTTTGTATAAGGTGTGTGCTTGACAAACTCTAGGTTAAACAGGAATTTCACGTTGTTGGGCATTGAGATTGCCAAAGGGGTCTAAGAGCACCCTGCTTTTCCTAAACTTGTTCAGTTAAGTAGTGCTGTTCCAAGGGTGTTTTATAGAACATAAGTGTGCTAAGCACCAATGTGTGAAGCTGATCAAAAGCCCTAATATTCAAACCACATCTGTCCATGAAATCCTGGAGTTCCATAGCTGTCGCTGAAAGCAGGGAGGGAGGGGATAAGGGAGGGAAGGGATACAGCAGGGACTGTCCAGCCAGCAGAACTCTGACCTTTTTATCTTTGCGGCAGCCAGAGTTATCTTAGCCCTCTATATTTATACACTAGGTTTCCAGGTAACATTTCAATTACCTAAAAATTAAGCTCTTTTTTTTTTTTAATGCAATCACCTCATCTAGTACATCCACACAGACATAAGTTGGGGCAAGAGCTCTATGAATACAGGTTCACCCCTAATATCGGCAGAGTCTTGGCCAAGTGTACAAATGGAGGCCCACATATGTCATACATCCAAATGTTTAAAAGTTAAATATCAAGTTAACATCATTGGTTCAAACCTCCATATCTCTACCTTGACAAACATACCTGAATTCAGAATCCTCAGAGTCCCAGAAATCTATACCTGGAAAGGGGCCTCCCTTCCCCTTCTCTTCTTATCCTCAGTTTCTACAAGTAGCCAGTTTACAGGCAAGAATATATGTTGTGGCTCTACCTGGGTCCTTGGAACAGTCAATGCTTTAGCTGTCTTTTGGCCCAAATGTGCACACAGAGTCTGTATGTTCCACTCCAGAGAGAAAAGACCTTGGGACAAGGTTGACAAGCCTTGAAAGTCAAATTGTGACCATTTGGGCAGGGAACCCTGCCATCTCATGTATCTGGGATGTGTTCTAGAATAACAAATATGGGATCCACATGGTTATGTCCTCTTGTAGATATAACCCAAGGACTTCTCACTCAATGGGGAGGGAAAGGACCAAAGGAGAACTAGAGTTGACCTTCTAAAGCCGTGGTCCCATTGTATATAAAACCAGCACATTATACCCCATGACTGTATTAATGTACACAGCAATGACATGATTAAAAAAATAAACAAATAAAGCTGTGGTCCCCAGCCTCCAGGCTGCTGACCAGTACCTGTCTGTGGCCTGTTAGAAACTGGGCTCCCAGCCAAAGGTGAGCAGCAGTTGAGCAAATGAAGCTTCGACTATATTTATAGCTGCTCCCCATCACTTGCATCACTGCCTGAGCTCCACCTCCTGTCACATCAGTGGTGGCATTAGATTCTCATAGGAATGCAAACTCTACTGTAAACTGCACATGGGAGGGATCTAGGTCACACACTCCTTATGAGACTCTAATGCCACCACCATCACCACCACCCTGGTCCATGGAAAAAATTTTCTTCCATGGAATCGATCCCTAGTGCCATAAAGGTTGAGGACTGCTGTTCTAAAGCATGGAACTCAGAACTAGAGTCCTCCTTGCCAAAGTTTTAGGATAGTACTAGTGGGAACCCTAATTGTAAGGTGTCAGGCAGAAAAGGAAAGATGAAGTTGTCCTATGGGGCCAGCTTGGAAAACCCAATTGTGACAGTGATAGCAAACACAGTCATGGCATATCTAAGCTTCTTTTCTTCTGACAAGAAAACTCAAATAGTTTGTATTTCACTTGCTGAGCAAGTCTTATAAGAAAAGAAATCCAGTCTCAACTGATAGAATTTTTTATTTAGGAGAAAACTCATAAATGGAGAAAATTGAGATCATATTCATAAACAGGTATATTAGTATTAGTATCAAACCACTTTGTAGGAGTTAGTGATAGATGATGAGTCATAAGACAAATTTCAAACAAACATTTATTCATTCCTTTATTCATTCATTCAACAAATACCATCAGCATCTCTATTATAGGGATTAGCAGTGATTTATTCAAGCAAAAAATTTCCCCTTAAGGAAAGTATATTTTTTTAGGATGAGCACATATACAGACACACACACACTTGAGTAGTGATAAATTCTATGACAAAGTATAGACAGGAGCAGAAATGGTGAGTGAAGAACCCTCCAAGGCTGAGGTTTCTAAGCAGAGGCATTAAGGAAATGAGCTTTATACATCTCTGGGAAAGAGCATTCCAGGGAGAATAAATAGTGAGTACAGAGGTCCTGAGGTGGGAATCAGCTTAGTAAGACTGGAGAATAAATAGAAGGAAAGTATAGCTAGATCAGAGTAAAGGGGAGATGCAGAGAGAACATGAGCATGGGATGGTAGGTATTGGCCAGATTTTGCGATGTACTATACAGGTCTAGAGTTTGGGGCACAGGTCTGGACTCCAGATGAACACTCAGGAGTAACTGGTAGTAATAAGTGACAGTCAAGGGCAGTGCCTGTGGCTCAGTGAGTACGGAGCTGGCCCCATATACCAAGAGGGGGGCAGGTTTGAACCCAGCCCCAGCCAAACTGCAGCAAAAAATAGCCGGGCGTTGTGGTGGGTGTCTGTAGTCCCAGCTACTTGGGAGACTAAGGCAAGAGAATCACTTAAGCCCAAGAGCTGGAGGTTGCTGTGAGCTGTGATGCCACAGCACTGTACCAAGGGTGACAAAGTGTGAATCTGTCTATAAAAAAAAAAAAAAAAAAAGAAGTGACAGTCAAATCTCAAAAAAAAATAACTCACCCAAGGAGAGTAAATAGAATGGAACTGGTCAAATTAAAAGGAGCCTGCATTGACAGCAAACATGAGGAGAGGAATCATCAGTGAAGCCTGGAAATAAACAAACTTTGCTGGATTAATAAAGTGGCCAAGAGGGTTAAATACTGAAAAGAAGTAAGGTCAAAGTTAAAACTAATCTAGGTCCATTGGTTGTGATTACTAGGACGTCACTGGTGGGCACTGCCAAAGAGATTTTTACACAGTGATAGCACAAGTCGAAATTCATTGGCTTGAGAAACGTGTTAGGAACGAATAAGGAGATTCTGCAAATTCAGATTGTATTTCCAAAAATCTTGGCTATGAAGGAGAAGGAATACCTGGGCATCAATTTCAAGATGACTCAGGAAAAAAAAAACACTGGAGTTAAGATGGAAAAAACTGGCATTTATTGGCTAAGAAAAAGGAGCTGAGGAAAAAAGGAGAGGTTTCAGGTGCATGTGAGAGGATGTTGCCGGAGTAGTCATCATTACAGACATGTCCTTCCTGTGAAAAGGCCTAAATTAATGTAACTGCAGGCCTCTTGCAATCTCTCCACTTACTCCATCTCTGTGGAAAAGGAATGATTTGTCTCTCTGTAGATTTAGGAAGAACATGGCAGCCTTAACTTGAGTCTGCCCTGTGCCTGCAGAAGACATGCACTCTCTTTCTTCCTCCTTGTTACAATTTTTTTATTGAGAAGGCTTCCATCCAGCACTGGCCAGAACTTTACTAGTTCTAAAATTCCAATATCAGGTCCATTTGATCCAGACACCAAGCCACATCCTCCAACTTAGCTTTACCCTTAATTTTGTTTTGCCTTCTATCTTTATTCTTTTTTTTTTTTTTAAGAGACAGAGTCTCATTTTATCGCCCTCAGTAGAGTGACATCACAGCTCACAGCAACCTCCAACTCCTGGGCTTAGATGATTCTCTTGCCTCAGCCTCCCAAGTAGCTGGGACTACAGGTGCCTGCTACAATGCCCGGCTATTTTTTGTTGCAGTTTGCCCGGGGCTGGGTTCGAACCTGCCACCCTCAGTCTGTGGGACTGGCACCTTACCCACACAGCCACAGGCACTGCCCTTCTGTCTTTATTCTTTGACCTACTTCCTGAATTGCTCAGCCAGGTAGAAAGACAGTGGGCTACTTAGCAGTGGGTCCTCACAGACACCAATATTAGAGATAAGTGATTAATCAAGATATAAAGGAAAAAGGAAAGAATTTTACCAGAGGAAAAGTAACAGAAGAAATGATTTCCTATCCTCCCAACCCAAAGGGTAGGAGGAAAGGATGAGAGATGGGAGTTGAAAGGGTTCACAATGCGTACTGTCTACTCTCATGTATTCTTCCCCAAAACCACTTATTCTCCATTTTTAGAAGAAACTGGTTACCCTAAGAATTAAATAATAAAATATGGGCCAGGCACAGTGGCTCATGCCTCTAATCCCTACAATTTTGGAGGCTGAAGCAGGAGAATCACTAGAGGCCAGGGGTTTCAGACTAGCCCAGACAACCTATCAAAGACTCCATCTCTACAGAAAAAAAAAAAGTGTTAATTAGCCAGGCCTCATGGTACATAACTGTAGTCCCAGCTACTGGGAAAACTGAGGCAGGAAGATCACTTGAGCCCATGGATCCAAGGCGACAGTGGCCTGTGATCAGGCTGCTGCACTCCAGCCTGGGTAGAGCTAGACCTTATCTCAAAAAATAAAAAAATAAAAAACTGCACACAGCACCTGACATAGTACTTGGCAAATAACAGGTGCTAAATAATGTTTATCATCTTTTCTTCCTTCTCCTTACAGAGAAACATAGTTGGTTGAGAAATAAAGAAATTAAAAGCTTTATATTCTCCCCTGGTACTTACTGTAGTACTGTAAGAGCAAGCTGGAAAAATAAATGATGAGTCAAGATTCAGAATTAATCCTGACAGTCAAGAGTACTAGGCCAAAATTACCAAAATAAAATGAAATAGGGTTAATGAAAAGACCTATATTTAGGTTTGGAAAATTAATCAAGTAAGCTTAGAAGAAACTCAACTAGACAGGAACTCACATAAAACAGTGCTGGGGTTAACCACCAGCTTAATATGAACCAAAAGTGGTGCATGGATCTCAGAAAAATAATTATCTTGCCCTTGGTCTTCATTAATTCAGAATAGTGTATCAACAGTGATCTAAGAATATAGGTATCCCAGTGCTCTCTGCTTTGGCACAACTGCAAAATCAAAACTGGATGAGGACTCCCTATTTTAAGAAGAAACTGACAAACCAGACTGTTTATAATTGAATGATGAGGATGGTGTGGTAGTGGACTATGCCATGCAAAACACGATTAAAGTAGATACCCCCAGCCAAACATTGGTCCAGCCCATGCCCACTGCTCCTGCTACCACCACCATCCACTCCACTGGCAAGTCCAACATGACCCTGCAGCCCACTGCATCCAACAAGGCCATAGAGTGGGCTCTGAGAATCACTCCCGTAACGAGGGTACAACCCCAAACATTCTCCTTAACCTCTCAGAGCCTCCATTCCTTGACCTATAAAATGAGAAGGGTAGACTTAGATCTCTATGGAGACTTTGGTCTGAAAACTAAAATGATTCTGGATTTAGAAATGGCCCAGTTTCACAGATCAGATTACTAAGCATGCTGGTCACAAATTTAGCTGCCAAGTCCTTATAATAACACAGCCTGCAACTTCTGTATAACCCAGTTTGGGGGGAGGAGGGGTTCCATGGAGCACCATTTTTGTGAAATTTTAAGATTAGGTCCCTGAATCAAAGTTTTGGAATACTACCTACTCCACTCTTCTCTTAGAGATTCAGAATTCATCTTAGCATATGAAGGATCCTGAAATGTCTCACAACCCAGAAACCAGTATAACTTTGACCACATTCACATTTTTTAATTTACCATAAACACTTGTGATAACTACCAATCAACAGTCCCACTTTGTGAAGTGATAACTTGGATTAATGATAATCAGCATTAATGGCAAAAAAAAAAAAAAACTCTATAAAATAATATAGAGAGGTTCATTCTTAGCTGAATATATGTGACTTCAGGTCCTAGGATCCACAAGCTCAAGAAACTTTGAGCGTGGCACCTGTGGCTCAAAGGAGTAGGGCACCAGTCCCATATACCAGAGGTGGTAGGTTCAAACCCAGCCCCGGCCAAAAAAATAAAACAACTAAAAAAAAGAAAGTTTGAGAAAGTAGTCCCAAAGCAGTGAGGTTACCATTTTGATTTATACATTTTAAGGAGACAGGAATTGCAGATAAAATCATAAATCAATACATGGAAGATATTCATTGGTTTGCCCTAAAAAGGAAGGACATCTTGAAGCTGAGGGGTAGAGAGGGCTTACATGTTACAGGTGAATTCACAGATCCTTTGGTTTGTAATTTGTTAAAGAAATAAAGCTTTGACTAAAGACTTGAAATTAGTAGAAAGAAATACTTTAGTTAAAATAAGGGGATCTCCTAATCAGACGACAAGCCACAAGATACTCAATGTGATCCATTAAAGAAATTCAAGACCTGCAGGAGTGACTTAACCTTTGCCTTGCATGGCCTCAGGTCCAGTTTGCAACTGGTCTATATTCCAAAAGGGAGGAGGTATAAGGCTGCATATCCTACCGCTCTTTATTTCATGGTTGAGAACTCAGGTTTATGGTTTTTCTGGGGTTCCTTTTTTTTTTTTTTTTTTTTTGGCCGGGGCTGGGTTTGAACCTACCACCTCTGGCATATGGGGATAGCATCCTACCCTTTTGAGGCATAGGCACCATCCATTTTTCTGGGTTCCTTTGGCCAAGAGAGAATCGGTTCAGTGGGTGGAGGCTTACAATTTTATTTTAGCTTACAGCAGGTATTTTATACCCCAAGTCTTCCTTTCTTCTTTATGAATCCCAAAGCATCATCAAACAAACAGCCATATACTTGGGTTCTGCGTATTTGGAAAGAAAGTGAGCCTTGGGCAGCACCTGTGGCTCAAAGGAGTAGGGAGCCAGCCCCATAGGCTGGAGGTGGCAGGTTCAAACTCAGCCCCAGCCAAAAACTGCAAAAAAAAAAAAATTTTTTTTTAAATGAGACTTTCAGGTGGAGTCTAGGTATGTGACACACCTTTTGGGGACAAGACACAATTAAAGAGGGACTTTAGGCTCGGCACCTATGGCTTAAGTGGCTAAGGCACTAGCCCCATACACCTAAGGTGGTGGGTTTGAATGTAGCACGGGCCCGCCAAACAACAATGACGGCTGCAACCAAAAAATAGCCAGGCCTTGTGGCAGGTGCCTGTGGTCCCAGCTACTTGGGAGGCGGAGGCAGGAGACTCGCTTGAGCCCAGGAGTTGGAGGTTGCTGTGAGCTGTGATGCCACAGCACTCTACCCAGGGGGATAGCTTGAGGCTCTGTCTAAAGAAAAATAAAAATAAAAATAAAGAGGGACTTTACCTAACAAATGCAATCCCAGTAACCTGGTTTCTTGTACCCTCAATGAATCCCCAACAATAAAAAAATAAAAAATAGAAAAAAAAAAGGAAAATGAGCCTTTCAGAATCATCCCATCACCACCCACAATTCTGGAGAGATGAGGGCATCCACCCTTATAATTTCAAACATACACACACACTACTGAAGTCAGGCTTCAGAATTCAAAACTACCTGGCATAGACAGTTATTCGCAGGCTATGTGTCTCTAAAACTTCATCATTTAAGAAGCTGGATCAAGGGAGGAGAAATAGGAGATCTTAAAAAAAAAAGAAACCTCTTTCCAAAAGTCATTCTTTACATTTATAAATTTTTAAAAACGAGCCAAAAGCCTCAGTTATCAATGTGGGTAGTAGTATTTAAAGCCAGAAATAAGAACGATAGATACAACTAAAATAAGGTCTGAGAAAAGGATTTCTAAATCAGAAATTCATATTAGCATTGTCCATTTTAGCATGAAATTAACTGTGAGGGCAAACTCCAGGGTATCCTGCAGCGGTAATCTACACTGTCTTCACGTCCTTTAAAATTACTTAATGAAGCCAAAGTTAAGTCTTGAAAGGTTTCATTACTATTAAAGAAGTAGCCCATTTACGGATCTCTCATAATGTAGATGTGGTTTTCCTAGCTCATAAAATTTAATTACTGGGAGACTTAATATATTGCCCAGGGACCTACCCTGCATGGAAAATTGATAGTACCTCCCTATCTTTACTCCTGTTGTTCTGCAATAGAAGGAAAGGCCTGAAAAGGGAGTAAAAAAATGTTTTCTGTATCTTTAAGACCTTCTTACCCTTTTCTTGAACTAAAAGCTGCATCCTATCACTGCCTTAGACCAATGGTCAGGAGAGGCAGGGGAGTGTGCTTTGTTCTCTGTACCTTAGGAGATGATTCAACAGGGGGAAGCCCCAGAGGGTGGACACCAGGAGATTATCCTCTCCAGAGATGGCCAGATCAGAATCAACTGTAGTTGAACTGCAATTGCATAAAGCTGAAAACCCGCCCTTTAAAAGATATGTATTTCTTTCTGCTTATGATTAGTATGATAGTATTTTAAAACAGGAGTCTCCTTCCTCCCCATTTGTCCACAAACTATTAAACCTCTCTATCCTTTTCCTCAACCACCTGTCCTTGTTCTGTTATGGCCTCAGGGACAAGTGCCAAATTTTCATAACAGTTCCTCTTCCATCCAAATCCCATTTATCTCTGAGCTCAGTTCTCTCTCTTGCTTGAAATACTCCTCAGTCTTTCAGAGTTTCAACTCTCCTTTTGCAGACTGTGCCTCCAACTATAGATTAGACCCGTATGAACTAGGGGACGTAAAGAGACCAGCCTAAAAATGAATGTGGGACAAATGTTAGAGAGACAGGCGAAGTGAGGATAAGTTAAAAGAGTCCTGCAAACCAACCACATAATTGGACTTGGTATACATAATACAACAGTTCCCTGTCACCAAGTGCCAATCACTTACTCGGCCATTATTGCAGTCGGCCCTCTGTATTCCTGAGTTCCCCACCCATCCAAACATAGGTCAAAACACTTGAAAAACATTGCATCTGTACTGAAGATGTACAGACTTTGTTCTTTTGTCATCATTTCCTAAACAACATGGCATAACAACTATTTACACAGCATTTATAGTTTTTAGGTATTATAAGTAATATAGGATGATTTAAAGTATAAGGAAGGCCTCGTATTCTCTGTAATAATATAGAACTACTGGAGCAGTACACACAGGCACAGAGAGAAGTAAAAGTCATTGGAAATCAAAATGAAAAGGGAGGAGGAAAGGAGGAGTAAAAACCTATCTAATAGGTACGATGAACACTATTTGAGTGATGGGCACACTAATAGCCCAGACTTAAGCATTATGAAAACTATCCATGTAACCAAAAAATTGGTATCCCCTTAATATTTTAAAATAAAAAAATTTTTTAACTAATGACATTATAGTGTTATTTGCTATCTCATAGGAATGACTTTCTCCCAGTGATCTAAATCTCATATGGACACATGCATACCTACGAAGCATATCTACAATGTTGTTTTGTTTCTACAATACCTGACTCCTATCACACAGTCATTTTTGCAAACATCCTTCTCTTAAAAATTGCTAACCATAAATCTGTACTTAAGGGATTTAGAATAAGAATTCACACCACCTGTATAACAAAACAAACCTTAAGCCAAAATGGAATTTAAAGTAGTCCCAGTAAGGTAAGTGCCCCAGGCACCTAGAAAAAATAAATACACACCTTACATTAAAGAATAAATTTTTAAATCAGGCCTAAAATAAGTCTTGCAGATAAATCTTATGATCAGAAATCACTAAAAACAACAGGAAAGAAGCCACCATGAATCAGAGTGCACAAAACCAGCAAACCACAGAATCAGAATGGTAGACAGCAGGTGTTGGAATTATATTCTAGATAAACTATATATTAAGAATGTATAGACCATAGCATAAGAATGACTGATATTTTTTAAAAGTTAAAAGACTGGGGCAGCGCCTATACCTCACTGGATAGGACGCCAGCCACATACACCGAGGCTGGTGGGTTTGAACCCAGACCGGGCCAGCTAAACAAGAATGACAACTGCAACAAAAAAATAGCCAGGCGTTGTGGAAGGCACCTGTAGTCCCAGCTACTTGGGAGGCTAAGGCAAGAGAATCACTTAAGCCCAAGAGTTTGAGGTTCTATTTTTAGTAGAGACAGGGTCTTGCTTTTGCTCGAACTCATGAGCTCAAGCTATCCACCTGCCTCAGCCTCCCAGAGTGCTAGGATTACAGGCATGAGCCACCACACCCAGCTTTCCCATTTTTTTAAAGCTTTTTTCAAATTATTGCTTGTTTATTGTCTACGTATCCTTAATGTTTTGTGTTCTCTTAAGGTTTTGCAAATATCCTTGTTGAATAGTTTAAGTATCAAATTTAGAACTTCACCTGAGGATGACTGCAGCCCCAACCGACAACTTGACTCATTCTAGAATTATCTAGCTAAGTCACCCCTAGATTCCTGACCCTCAGAAACTAAGTGAGACAAAAAATATTGTTGTTTAATACTGCAAAATTTGAGAGAAGCAATAGATAGCTAAAACAATCTCTTTTATAAGTTTTCCCTGTAACCAACGATCGTGTTCATTTTTAAGCTGAAAACTTTCTTTAAATAAAAACTTTTTTTCTTTATTGCCTTGATTATGCTATTGTCTTTTCTGTTGGTGTTTTCCCCTTTGGAAACAATTACTGTCAATATTGTTTGACTCTCCAAGACAAGTCACCCAACTATTAGCTAATCACTTTCAATGCTTTATTCTTTGGAGCTATGCTTTTGAACCATTTCTCAAATTGGTCTTCCACTGTATTATATGAATTCCCTTTTTCATGGTTTCAAGTATGCCCTTTGCTGCCTCCAACCTGGTATTGTTAAGCTGTTATATTTAGCTTTATTGCTGTCTCTTCCTGTCTTGGGTTTTTTCACATGTTTTTTTCATAATGACCTACTCTTGTTTCTCAGAGGAAATGTCCTGTTACATATTTTTGAACAATTGGAGCAGATATTTTCTAAAATTGTCCTGTTTCTCAGAGTAAATCTATTTCAGATGCAGATTCAGTTTCCCTGAATCATAAGGACAAAATAGCACAGTAGTTAAGGGTATGGCTCTTAACTATTCTGGGATTATTCTGTCCAGGTTAAAATCCCAATGTTGTCATTTATTAGTAACCTTGGATAAAGTTCTTAAATTGTTAGTGTTTCAGTTTCCTACCTGAAAAATTACCTGCTTCATAGATATTAGATAATGGTGCTCAAAGGTACTAGTTATTATTATGGAGACAAAGACAACTTATGCCACAGAATGTTATCACACCACCCAACCCTCCTCCCCCTAGATTTTTCTCTGGTTTCTCAGACTCTCAAAGCCCTGGTATAGGAGAAAAATGACAATGCAGCATTTACCCTGAGCTGAGAAACAGACTAGCATAAGGCCCTATCCCAGCACTTGATGAAAAGTCAAGGGTGTGTCTCTCTCGGTTAAAACTGAGATTTCTTAAAATAAAATATTAAATATAATCTAAAAAGTTTTTTAATCAGCAAATCACCTGTTTGGATATGAGATGAGTATAGACTGGGGACAGTATTGCCATTGTTTACAATTTCCCCAACACAGATAATAGGATGGTCCCTCTAGGGGGATGATCCTTTGGGTGTTTTAATAATAGAAAAAAAAGACTCAGATCTAGTTTCCAGCTTAAATAGTACTGTTATCCAAACTCCTTTTCCCCATCCCAAAGCTTCATCTCACCATAGCTTCATACTTGAGGTCTAGGATCTCCTGATCTATGAGGGTTGTCCAGAAAGTATCCAGCCACATAACACAAAAAAATAGTATTAACAATAGTTAGATATTTTCCAGACAGCCTTCAAGGTTTGGATGTGACTCTCCTGATTTGGAAATTTATAAGTCATCTACCTCAATATTCCCAAGACACAAGGGAAAATAGGGTAATTGCAATATGCCTTTCCTTTGGAAATAGTAAAGAATCGTAGGCACACAGTCACTAGTCCAAAAATAACTGAAATCCTCCAGCCAATTGTTATCAGATCTTCCCCATTCTAAGGTAGAAAATGCTCCTAGCTTGGTCCAGGTTCAGCCCCCTGAAGCAATTCCTTATCCACTGGTCTCCATGTTTTTGGCTTTTCCCTCTACAATTTCCTGTATTTTTCCATGATGTCTGTGGACGCTTCTGAAGGGGACGTTAGAAAATATGTACCTTTTGATAACTTAGCAAATTTCACTGCCTGTTTCCCATCTGTGGAAAGCTGGTTAGGAGTGAGCATACTCTGCCTATGGAAAGAATGGGAATAATTGTGGCCATGTGAACAGACTGGTAGAGTCCACTGTCAGCCTCAGTTCTTCATCCCTTCAGAATGGGGACCACTGCTCTAATGCATAGGAACCAGGATCAACACAGGTCATTCTGGGAGACTCTGGGTGCACATCAGGAGAAAAATCCCCAGACCTTTTGCCTTGTGGTTTGCAGATCTCCAAAGGCAGAAGGCAGAGTATATTTCCCCATGCCTTGACTTGGGGTTTGGCTACATGGTTCGCTTTGGCCAATGGGATGTTAGTGGCAAATCACAGGCAGAGACTTGCACCTGTGCAGTGGTGACTCTGCTTTTACCACAAGAACAACATGCCTGAGCTAGCCTGCTGGCCCCAGGAGGGAAATGAGCTACATCTGGAGTGGAGCCATTCCAGTGGCCTAAGCCTGACCCAGAATGAGGCAGAGACCAGCTGACTCACAGACACATGATGGATAATAAATGATGGTTGTTATACAATCATAATGATTCTTGTGCAACAATGATGCCCTAATATACCTGGAAAAACAAAGCACTGATACAAAAGCCCTACATAGCTGGGCATGGTGGCTGACACCTGTAACCCTAGCACTTAGGGAGGCTGAGGCAGGTGGAATGCTAGAGGTCAGGAGTTCAAGACCAGCCTAAGCAAGAGCAAGACCCCATCTCTACCAAAAATAGAAAACCAGCTATCATAGCGTGTGCCTGTAGTCCCTGCTACTTGGGAGGCTGAGGCAAGAGGATCACTTAAGCCCAATAATTAAAGGCTACTATGAGCTATGATGCCACAGTGCTCTACCCAGGGGATGGAGTGAGCAAGACTGTCTCAAAAAAAAAAAAAAAAAGCCTTACCTAGTATTATAAACTAAATTGCATCCCCCAAAAAACTGTTTTGTTGTCATCCTAACACCCTGACAAAAATCCTGTTGACCAAATTTCATCAAGCTTCTGAATCTTCTCCAAGGCCCATCTGGGTAGTACTTTGTAAAACTCAGTTTTAGCTAAGAACCCTGCTAAGTCACTTTAGCATCCTTAATATCTGATCGAGTTCTTCATCTTCCTCTGTCCTCTAGGCAATGTCTGGTCACCGTGGCCTGTTTTCAGCAAGAATCCTGCTTAGGTTGGTTTAGCCAGCAATTCCCCCTTATTACTGATGTTTCCGCTTAGTAATTCTCCATCCATTGGCCCTACACTGTTCCTTGGCTATAAATTCCCACTTGCCGATGATATATTTTGGAGTTCAATCTCTCTTCACCACTACAATATCCCATTTCTGTGGCACCTACTCTTGTCCTGATGGTACCGAATTTTTTTTCCTTAACACTCTCACATGATTGTATTTGGAGATAGGCCCTTTAAAAAGGAAGTAATTAAGGTTAAATTAAAGTACTTAAGGCTGGTTATAAGGCAGAACCCTAATCCAATAGGACTTGGGTTTTTATAAGTAGAGGAAGAGATTGCTCTCTCAGCAAGAACATGGAAGAGCCACATGGGAACACAGCCAGAAGGCTGCCATCTGCAAGCCAAGAAGAGAGCCCTCACCAGAAATCAGCCCTGCCAGCACCTTGATCTCAGACTTTCAGACTCCAGAACAATAAGAAAATAAATGTCAGGTGGCACCTATGGCTCAGTGAGTAGGATGCCAGCCCTATATACAAAAGGTTGTGGGTTCAAACCCGGCCCCAGCCGAACTGCAACCAAAAAATAGCCAGGCATTGTGACAGGCACCTGCAGTCCCAGCTACTCGGGAGGCTGAAGCAAGAGAATTGCTTAAGCCCAGGAGTTAGAGGTTCCTGTGAGCTGTGTGACGCCATGGCACTCTACCAAGAGCAACGAAGTGAGACTACCTCTACCAAAGAAAGAAAGAAAATAATTGTCTGTTGTTTAAGCCACACAGTCTATAATAATTTGTTATGGCACCAAAGCAGACTAACATAGGATGAAAATAACAGAGTGTGTGGAAATTGCTATTAGTCTCCTATGACTGAGGGGTGGGATTGGCATTTTGCCCCTGAATGCTTCCAATTCTACTAAACCTCTAATGCTGCAGTCCCCAAGCCCTGGGCCATAAACTGATGCCAGTCCAGGGTCTGTTAGGAACCAGGCTGCACAGCAGGAGGTGAGCGACAGGTAAGCCAGCCAAGCTTCATCTGTATTTACAGCTAGTCCCCATCATCCATGTTACCTCCTGAGCTCCACCTCCTGTCAGATCAGTGGCAGCATTAGATTCTCACAGGGGCACGAACCCTACTGTAAACTGCATACGTGAAGGATCTAAGTTATGCACTTCTTACGAGAATCTCATGCCCTCCCCCAATCCATGGAAAAATTGTCATCCATGAAACTGGACCCTGGTGCTGAAAAGATTGGGGACCACTGCTCTAATGCATAGGAACCAGGATCAACACAGGTCATTCTGGGAGACTCTGGGTGCACATCGGGAGAATTAGCAAATCAAAACAGGTTAGAATGTCTTCCACCAGCAATGGGTGAGAATGGAAAGTTAATATATTAATTCTCCCAGGAAAGGCCAATTCTCTGTGTGCTAGTCTTGAGACAGAATCTCTTTGTCAGCAAGTTTAGATGGGCGTCCAAATTTGAGGTTGAACTCTTTGCATCTCTTTCAGTTTTTTGTTTGTTTTTTAGGAGGGTTTTTTTGTTTGTTTGTTTTGAGACAGAGTCTCACTATGTTGTCCTTGGTAGAGTGCCATGGCATTATAGCTCACAGCAACCTCAAACTCCTGGGCTCAATTGATTCTCTCGTCTCAGCCTCCCAAGTAGCTAGGACTACAGGTGCCTGTCACAACACCCAGCTATTCTTAGAGATGGGGTCTCACTCTTGCTCAGGTTGGTCTTGAACTCCTGAGCTCAAGCAATCTGCCCATCTCAGCCTCTCAAAGGGCTAGGATTAGGCAGGAGTCATTGCACCTGGCCCTTCTTTTAGTTTATTACATTCTGGAGTTCGTGAATGAATTAAAGTTCTGCTACTTTAGGTAATTATAGTAACTGTTTTTCTTTTAGCCAAAAAGTCCAGAAGAAGGCATACAGATGTGCTGGGTCCCTGCTGCCATCTCCTTTTATATAAAACCATTTTTCTTCCCTTTGGTCTCATTTGCTTGATAAACAGCTGTATTAAATTTAGTCTTGAGCCTGCTCTGCCACAGCTTCTCCTCTGAAAATGATCCTCTGGGAGTCCTCACTCATTCAGAGAGTCACTAAGAGGATGGAAGGAGGTGAGTTTTCCCCAGTGGTCAGATTGACGTCAACCTAGAGATAAGACCAGTAATCATAACAGCAAAAATTTGCTGAGAGTGTATCAGAGGTCAGGTACTGTGCTAAGGACTTCACACATATCATTCTCTCTTGTCCTAGTGAAAGTCCTCCCCCTCCCTGATATCAACATCTCCCTTTCCCATTTTGGGGACAGAATGTGTCACCTGCATTTCCAGGGAGGTGATTCTCAGCTGGCCCTGAAAACACGCTGCAGGTTTTGTCCCCTCCTCACCCAACAGTATCACACCAATGGCACTTGGAAGAGAGGAGGATGGGAAATGAAATGCCAAAAAGAAAAGAAATTTTAGTATTTTATGAGGATGCTGGTGGGAGTAGGGAAGAGAAAAATGATAATAAGGCCTAACATAGGGTCTCTCACACCATATATATCCAGTAGACATTTATATCCAATAAACACTAGATATAATTTTACATTTCAACATAAAAACTATGCATGAATAAATATTTAAAACATTGACATAAAGTATGTCTTTCCAACATAAGCTGATATTCTCCCCACTTACTATGGAGTCAGAACTGCTAGCACCCAAAATTTTGGTACTATAGCCTAAAATCGTATTTACTGAAGGAATTTTAATTTTTAAGCATGAAGCCTGTTTCAGTTATATGTTTCTGCCACTGCATCTGAATTTATCACTTGGAATTTGGAAACGTTTTTACAGATTTTAAGCTTAGCATTCAGAGTATCCACTGTGTGCTAAGGTTGCGTTAGGCCACATTTTCCTCCACAGAGGAGCCCATGGCATAATTCAAAAATCCTGAGTAGAACAGGTTGTTGTGGGCTGGATACAGTGGTTCGCAGCTATAATCCTAGCACTCTGGGAGGCCAAGGTGGGTGGATTGCTTGAACTCAGGAGTTCAAGACCAGCCTGAGCAAGAGTGAGACTCCCATCTCTAAAAATAGACAGACATTGTAACAGGAGCCTATAGCCCCAGCTACTTGGGAGGTTGAGGCAAGAGGATATCTTGAACCCAAGAGTTTGAGGTTGCTGTGAATTATGACACCCTGGCACTATACTAAGGGTGACAAAGTAAGGCTCTGTCTCAAAAAAAAAGAACAAATTTTTCTCTTGACTAAAAGTGGGGGCCATCTTAGAGAAGACCATCCCCAGGTAATCACCAAGTTTCACCAATAATTCAAGGAAATATAATGTCTGGTATGAATCCTTGAGATGCAACCACTCACACAAGCTTTTCCCATGGGATCAAGTCATGGGATGGCATCCAGGTGAGCTCCCAGAGGGGCCTCGCTCCCAAATGGTCCAATTCAACCTGGGCAGACTGACTTTCCTTTACTCAGCTGACAGAAACACCCACACCCAGAAACACTAGGCAAAAACTGACTATTTGTGGAAAACTGTTTATACTAGAGGCTTGACCCATTCCAGGAGAGCCCAGCAGGTATAAAGTTGGGAGTGGGTACAGCAATCTTCCCCCTCCACACTGGGAAAGCTCTTAGCAACCAGGAGACTCAGACATAGAAGGAAGGGACACACTGTGGGTTCCAATCCCCTGGGGGAAGGGGTGTAGTCACCACACCCCTTTGGAGCATTCTCTGTAATAACAAACCAATAAACCAAAAAAGAAACAAGAAAACTCCATATGAGCACAGTATGACACCACTATACAAAGTAATTGTAAGCAAATGTTCAAATGAATGAGTTAGGTCCATATGCAATGATATGAAAATGTCTTCAAAAATTACAATTTAAAAAAAGAGGCAAGGTGCAAAAAGGTGACTATTGATCCCATGTGTGTCTCTTCAAATGATAAACATTTACAATGATGAACTATTTTAATAGTGATGTGATCTCTGTTCCCACTATTTCCTGTTTCTCTGTTACTATTCCTCGCTTCAGAGAAGTACTACATGGGGAACAAAGATGTCAATTCTTTCCTTTGGAGTTTTTAAATAGGCTTTTGATTCTGCTGGCATGACAGCTTTGAAAGGCTCGGAAGCCAATGCTTTTGAGTTATAAGAATCTGACTTTTGAGATGTGCATCATTTATGCCACAGGCCATAGTTTTGGGAGAGATTATGCTCAGTTGGATCAGTTTTGCTCACTCTCAACTAAGGGGAAATTCCATGGACCAGGGATAAGAAGTTAGTCAAATGCTGTCAGTCCCTTAAAAAGGGTCCTATGTCCTCCCCTGCCATGTCCCAGGAGAGGATATAGTAGAACCCCCACCCCCACCCTAGAAGCATTGGGAGATCTGAGGCAGAGAAGACCCAGATATTTGCCATCTCACCCAGGGAGGAGGGAAATATTGCAGTTCCTCATTTGCTACAGGACCCTGAGACCTCTCAAATTCCCAGTAAGAAAGGGAAGAATCAAGTGTTTCCTGAGGTACCCAAAGGGAGCCCAGAAGTAACTGAGAGGCCAGACCCCAGAGGCCTTGAAGCCAGAATGAGAAAGTTGGCAGAGCAGTCTGCACAGACCATGGCTGGACGCTGAACAAAGCAAGACTCCAGGACACCAGGGCCGCAGGTGACACCAAAGAGAACCTGCTTCACCCACTTCACGCCTTGGCTTCCTATCACCTTCTGTGCACCAAACTCTCAAAGCTTAGTCACAATTCCAGGGAAAGAACAGGTGTAAATCCTGGGGTGTTTATGCTCAAGTTCACACCTCACAATGGCAGCTTAAAAATAGAATTAATTTCAGTTATAGAAAAAAAAAAAGTCTATTTCCTGCCACCTGAACGTATGGCCTGAAGTTCATCACTGCTTAGACTCATCTGTGTGCAGAAATAAGCACATATTAAAAATTTCTGAAACTGGCCAGGTGCAGTGGCTCACACCTATAATCCTAGCACTCTGGAATGCTGAGGGGAAGGATTGCTTGAGCCAGGAGTTCGAGAACAGCCTGTGCAAGAGCAAGACCCCGTCTCTACCAAGAATAGAAAAAAAATAGCCAAGAGAGGTGGTGACCACCTATAGTCTTAGCTTCTTGGAAGGCTGAGGCAGGAGGACTGCTTGAGCCCAGGAATTTGAGGTTGCTGTGAGGTAGACTGAGGCCATGGCACTCTAGCCTCTATGCCAGGCAACAGAGCAAGACTTCATGTCAAAAAAAAAAAAAAAAAATTCTGAAACTCTAACCATGGCCTCTCCCAGAAAATAGAACAAGAAAAGAGAAAATGGAGATTTGTGTTTTTCATTTTTCCTTATCCGCATGGTTAGTTTTGCAGCCATGTGCAATGATATAAATACCCCTTTAACTTGGTGACTGTAACATCACCCTGGTAAAGAAGTGTTCCAGGAAGTATGTAATGATAGCTCTGTTCTCTTCAAATCCCCTGCAGTCAAAACACACCTCCCTGGCCAGTTTCTTCTGCCCTCCATTCATTCAATTGCCAACCAATCATTCCCAGATTGCAATTATTTTTCTGATGTTCTTCCTAATATCAAAGGATAGCCATAAATACCCAGCTGTTTAGCAAACTTCACCCTCTACTTCTTCAACAATGTCCTTGAATGAAAAACAGACACCTTGGAACTTGCACTTAAACATCTGCCAGACATTCTCACGTGGCTCTTGGTGACCCAGCACCATCACTCACAGACCTGTAAGAACTATTATGGGTTAAGACAATTCACCTGAATACAAAATAATTGGCAGAAAAAGAGACCACTCTACTGCTGCAAAAAACACACTACTCAGGATAGAATGATAAAGCAATCATCACCTCAAAATATTTGCAGGGTGCTGTATTCATGACCATCACCTTAAAACAGGGGTCCTCAAACTTCTTAAACAGGGGGCCTGTTCACTGTCCCTCAGACCGTTGGAAGGCCAGACTGCGGGCCCTGGGACGAGTCGGCTGCTAAGCAGGACAGGCAGCGGCAGCAAAAACACCCAGCGGGCTGGATAAATGTCCTAGGTGGGCTGCATGTGGCCCACAGGCCGTAGTTTGAGGACGCCTGCCTTAAAACATAAAAATCAATTTCTAACAAGAAGAAAGTATAGTTCAAAGTGTTAGCTTTCATTGGCCAAGGGCATATTGTGGAAAAATGAAGTTCTGCTTTATGTTTGAGTCATAATCTGCAAGAGCCACCCATTATTTCAAACAGCCCTACAAGGAAAAAGCTAAATTAGAATTGGTTGCTTTCTGACTAGCGAGAGAATACACACAATGTATCTAGTCAATTGACATAAACCGGTGAACTCATTCATGAGAGTAGTGGGTTAACTAACAGAGGAGTAGGAAGTTCATACACAGCTTAAGTAAGCAAGTTCAATTCCCTATACAAACAGTTTATGGTTTAAATAAACAACTACGGTTTCCAACAATAAACATATTTTTCAGTGTTTTTGGTTATCATATGCTAGAGGTGGCCTCAGCCTCCCAAGTACCTGGGACTACAGGCGCCCACCACAACCCCTGGCTATTTTTTGGGTTGTAGTTGCCCGCCACAACGCCCGGCCATTTTTTGGTTGCAGCCATCATTGTTGTTTGGCGGGCCCAGGCTGGGGATTCGAACCCGCCACCTTAGGTGTATGTGGCTGGCGCCTTAGCCGCTTGAGCCACAGGCGCTGAGCCTCCTTCCCTTTCTCTTAGAAAGATGCTTGTTTTCGGATTTAGGACCCACTTAAATAATCCAGTATAATCTCAAGATCCTTAACTTGATTACATGTGTACAATTCTTTTTTCTAAATAAAGTCACATTCACAGTTTCCAGGCATGAGGATGTGGACGTATGTTTTGGAGAGTCCCCATCCAGCCCACTGCATTGCCTTCCTAATGTGGCTTCTTGCTTTTTGTCATGCAGCAGATCAAAGCAGATCTGGACTAATACAAAGGGGCCTTGCCCACTGTGACCTTGTCCATGATGGACACCCAATTTGTGTTTAGTAAATTGACCTAAAAGTCTAGGATTGAACCATCAGGAAAACACTTCCCACAGCACTGCCTACAACAGCCTTCTTAAAAGCCATTTGCAGAGGACACTTGAGACCACTGGGGAATGGAAGAATGGTACGAAGGTCGTTCAAAAGACCTACTGATAATGAACCATCCATCCATTCAAGCTGTAATGGAGAAATACTCAGAGTTACAGCTGAAAAGTAAGAGTAACTACCACAAACACTTAGATTAGTAACTGAAAACCGTATTTGGAGCCCTTCCTCCCACTAAAAATACCTCCCCACCCTCCACTATAGGATTAACAACTTTAATGTGTTCATCGTCAGAGAGGGACTAGATGCACAGTACTCAGATCACAGATCACGGGTCTGCTCTGAGCAGATCCCTAGAGAGAAACTTAACAACAGTGCCCCAGGCTGTGTCTCATGTCTGAGGCAGAGGACACAATGACAGGTGTGAAGCCAGAAGATACTTCCACGATTTAAAAAGTACCAATTCCAGGAGAATTTAAAGCCACTCTGGAATGCACCAAGGAGACAGTGACAAGGCTTCTGGGTGGTGGCAAGCCGCCTCTCCCCTCCTCGCAGGGGCTATAGTGAGAAAAGGTCAGTGAACCATGGGCACAGTGGGGAGGCGCAAGGGCTCCACTGGGGGGGGGGGGAGGCTGGCAGGTGACACAGTGTGAGCACAGACAGTGTCCTGCACTTGTCAGGAGCATTAGTCAGCTTCACCTCTCCTGCTCACCATGACACAGGTCTCTCTCTAGGCACTATTACTGGGATCAGTGCCCTCTGTTTCTGACCAGCTCCCTGCTTCTCTGAATACAGCATGGTCAGTCCCACCTCCAAGCCTTTGCATACACCACATGTGCATGCCAGGAACATGATCCCTTCCCCAATTCCAAGCCCACTCATTCTTGCCTCAAGACACCGAAGCAACCTTCTCCGTGGAGGTTTCCAAGAGATCCACCCAGGCCTCCCTCTGCCCACCCCAAACTGCCTGAGCTGTGTGTGTTAATCTCCCTCCTTCTCTCCCACTGCCCACTGCAGAGCTGAGGCTGAGTCTTTTTTTTTTTTTTTTTTTTTTTTGAGACAGAGTCTCACTCTGTTGCCCAGGCTAGAGTGCAATAGTGTCACCTACCTCACAGCAATCTCAAACTCTTGGGCTCAAGCCATTCTCATGCCTCAGCTTCCCAAATAGCCGGGAATACAGGCAAGTTCCACCACACAGACAAGTTTTTCTCTTTTTAGCAGAGCCAGGGTCTTGCTCTTGCTCAGGTTGATTTTGAACTCCTGAGCTCAGGCAGTCCTCCTACCTCAGCCTCCCAGTATGCTAGGATTACAGGCATGAGCCACCACACCCAGCCCAAATGTTCTTTTTCTGTGTTTCCAGCTTAACTTCTTTTTTTTTTTTTTTTTTTTTGCAGTTTTTGGCTGGGGCTGGGTTTGAACCCGCCACCTCCAGCATATGAGGCTGGTGCCCTACTCCTTTGAGCCACAGGCGCCGCCCTTCCAGCTTAACTTCTAACAAAGAGCTATTCATGTAGCAGGTGTTCAATATTTACTGAATTAAAGGCACTATCCTTAAAGTTCAAGTGATCCAAGATTGCCTGGTGACCTGGGAGTCAAAGGAAAGTGTAGAAAGCTTTATCTTAGGGAAAGTTTTGGCCAAACCATCTTCCAAGACTCCTGGCTCATTGCCCACCCCTTCTATTAATACATGGGCTGCCAAAAATAATGATGTATGCACATTTTTAGAAAGGGAAAAATTGTATTAAAATTGTTAATAATTAAGTCACATTTGACTTCGGCAATTACAAGAGATACAAGATCCAATATACAAGATAACAAACGTTATCAGTATATATTATACAATTTTAATAGTTTTTCCCTTTCTTAAAATGTGTGTACATTTTTGGCACCCTCTGTACCTTGACTCAGCTCCCATATTATGCAGAACTCTATTCTTCGTACCCTCTTTGTATAGCAGTAGTTCCTGTGCAAGCTTCTGTAATTATCTATCTCACCATTCTTAAGATTCACTTATGTGAATCCCACCTCCTTCCCATTTCGTTATAAGATCTTGGACAGATTGTGGTACACATACACCATGGAATACTATTCTGTCATAAAAAAGATGGTGATTTCACATCTTTTGTAGTATCTTAGATGGAGCTGAAACACATTCTTCTTAGTAAAGTACCACAAGTTTGCAACACACAGCTCCAAGGCTAATTCCCTCAATATGTGAAAAACTCACAGACATGACTAAACACAGGTCTTGCTGGCTCTTCCCTCAGGATGTTCCTGATGGTCTTCTCATGATTAGACGATTATAGGCTTCTGGGAAATAAGTGCCCCCTCCATGACATCACATCAGGGGTCTTCCTGCTCATCACCTTGGTGTTGATTATGACTACTTGGTGGAAGTTGTATTTATGAGTCTCTCCTCGCCACTCCACACTGCCCTCCTTGGGAGGCATCCCTTATGTGGCCCTCTCCAAAGAAGTGGGGGTGCTCCCTCCATGGCTTCTGAGATGAGGGACCCTGGGTATCACAGAGAGTCATGTCCCAAGGTCAGCAGTTCAGGGTGGACTGACTAAGCAGGTCTAAGATCAGCAGGGTTAGGGCAACCCAACCCTGATGGGCGTTCAGGTTTCGCTTCTAGACTTTTTTTTTTTGGAGACAGAGCCTCAAGAGATATTCTCTTATATTATCACAGAACAGTTATCAGTTTCAGTAACTTTAACACTGGATCCAATATTTAACATACAATCTCTATTCCAATTCTGTCCATTAATCTGATAATGTCCTTTACAGTATCCCTCTCAATTACAGGATCCAGCCTAGCATCAACTTTTGCATTTAGTTGTTATTTCCTCAGCTAACATTAATCAGGAACATTTCCAAAGACATTTCTGTCTTTATGACACTGATATTTTTAAAGAATACTGCCCGTGCTTCCAAAACAACATCATTCAAAACCATTTAATGCAAAATAGATTAAAGACATAAATGTAAGAGCTGAAACTATAAAACTCTCAGAAGGCAACACAGGGAAAAAACTTTATGACACTGGATCTGACAATTACTTCTTGAATATGACACAAAGTAAAGGCAACAAAAGAAAAAAGGGAATGGGGACTATATAAAAATTAAAAACTTCTACACGAAAGACAGAATCAACATGGTGAAAAGACAACCAATAATGGGATGAAATATCTGCAAAACACAGATCTGATAAGGGGTTAATATCTATAACATACAAGCAACACTTACAAGTCTAATTCTTTAATTATTTTTTAAGACTGCATCTTGCTTTGTCCCCCAGGCTGGAGTATAGTGGTCCCATCACAACTCACTGTAACTTCAAACTCCTGGGCTCAAGCACATGGTGTTTCACCCAGCTAATTTCTCCTACTTTTGTTCAGGAGAGGGTTTTGCTATGTTGCCCAGGTTGATCTTAAACTCTTGGCCTCCCAAAGTGCTGGGATTTCAGGAATGAGCCATACTTGGTCTCAACTCAATGTTTTTTAAAAAACCAATTAAAAAATGGTCAAATGACTTGAATAGACCTTTCTCCAAAGAAGGTATACAATGACCAAGAGAACATGAAAAGATGGTTAACATGATGAGACATTATGTAAATGTAAATCAAAATCACAATGAGATACCATCTCACATCCATGAGGATAGCTACTATCAAATAGTAAATATAAGTTGGCAAACACATGGAGAAATCGGAACCCTCGGTGAATGCAAACTGGTGCAGTTGCCATGGAAAACAGTATGGCCGTTTCCCCGAAAAATAAAAGACAAAGTTACCACATGGAACCACTTCTGGGTACACATCCAGAGGAAATGAAAGCAACTTGAACAGATACCCATCTGAGTTCACAGTAGCATTATTCCCAACAGTCAAAAGATGGAAGCATCCCACATCTCCATCAACAGATGAATAAGCAAAACACAGGATATGAGCACAACTAATGTTAGCCTTAAAAAGGGAAGGAAATTATGACCCAAGCTAGGACACCCAAGCTATGGACCTTGACGCTATACTAAGTGAAATACACCCATTAACACAGGACAAATTCCGTATGACCCTATTCAGATAGGCTAGAGTCATCAGGTTCATTCATAGCAAAGAGAGTCACAGTGGCAGCGGCATGGGCAGGCACGGGAGCTGGTGCCCAGTGGGGGCGGGGTGTGACAGCTGCTGGATTAATGCCACCCAATCACGTACTTTAAAAATGGTGTTTGTGTATTTCATCAAAAGCAACAATTTAAAAAACTTAAAATGCCATTTAAGAGGCGCTCTGATTCCTTCCCCCACCTGGAGTCCAGTTACCCACAAAGCTGTGTCTCTGTCCTGCTACCTTTGCTCCAAGGTTGATGGGTACCCAGTCCCCTCTCTAGCAGGGAATGTCAGACACCAAAGGGGTGCACATGAAAGCATCGACAAGTCTTTGTTGTTTCTTTAAAGTTTGTAGTCATGAAAAGGCAGGGAGGATGGGGAGGAAGAGGCGAACTCCAGACTCCCAGGAAGGAGAGGCCCCCGGGCGGCACACCTCTAAAGTCACCACCAGCAACCTTAAGAGCGGGAGTTGGAGGAAGAGAGAAAGAGGAAGGGAGGGAAGGGAGAGAAGAAGAGGGAGTCAGAGACTGAGGGAAGGAGGAAGGGAGGCAGGAAGGGACAGGAAGGGAAGAGGAAAATTAGGAACGAAGGAAGGGAGGCAGGGAGCGAGGTGAACAGGCAGAAGGGAGGGCTGGGGGTGAAAGGGCAGCGGGTAGGCAGGGCAGGAGCACGGAAAGCCATGCACAGCCCTAGAATAGACTACTGAGCAGAAGCCACATTTCATCCACTTCCCTCGGTGCCCACCGTCAGCCCAGGAGGAGAGCCTGCTAGGCCTCAGGCAGACCTGAAAGGCGATCCCTTTGCAGAGTGAGCAGAGATGCACCTGTGCTTTGTGTCCAGCCGGCGTCTGTGTAGCCTGTCCTGTCTGTTCACACTGGATGTAAATGAGCAGAGGGGCGGGGCAAAGAGGAGGGGCAGGACAAGTAGGGGCAGGGCGGGGCCTGCACCAAGGTTCTCAGTTCCCTCAGTTAAGGGGGGAAAAAAGCAGGGATGCTGAAATGAAAGGCTCTGTCACACAGGGCAGAGAGGGAGGAAGCCAGAGAGAAAGAGATGTAAAGACAAAACAAAAAACAGAAACACCCTGTAAAATGTGGATCCTTGTAAAATCTCAGGGAATTTCAAAAAGCAAAGAAAGATGGTATCACAGCAAGGAAAGAGGCTGCTCCTTCCATCTCCTGACAGCATTCTTCATGTGGGGCCCAGGAGCCAGGGCCCTGACCTCCAGAGTCCCCAGAAGTGTCCTCCAAAGGAGGCCTCAGTCACCTCCTCATCTGCTCCTCAGTGGCCACTACACACACCCAGCCAGAGTGTTCTGAAGAGGGAGAAACCAGAGAAATGGGAAGAATGTATTTTCATCCAGCACCAGAACAGGTAGAAGCCAAACCAAGGAGTAAGCAACTCCATGAGGACTCTAGTGTGCCTTACAGGGCAAAGGGGAAACTGGAAATTCATGTCCAGATAACATTAGAAATGTATAAAATGTAAATTCTTCTTTTATTTTTCACTGTTCTCCATTGATAAAGTCATCTAAGTCTCAGGTAACCTCCATCAGTACTACTTAAGGGATCACAAAAGCCATAACACATTTCCAACCAACCCTGTGATTATGTATTAGACTGGGCTAAATGATGAGTTAGAAGGCCATGCTCATGCATGAAGATAACCAGAACAGAAATAAAGAAGGAAAATATATACCATTAACAAAGATGAAAACGCAAACATAAGTATACACATAATTTGCACCTCCGTGTAAACATGTAACTATGTAAGATAACATGTATTGGACCTTACAATTTGCCAGGCATTGTTCTAAGCACTTAAGATGTATTATTAAGAACCCTATACAATTCTACTAAAAGGTAATTCTCATCATTTCCCAGGCAGAGAGAGTAAAACTCAAGAGGGCCATGTATACAGATCACAGGCTAGAAACCAACATAACTGAGGCCAGAAGATAGATCCTGAGCTTAACCCAGCATGGCACCTGTTGGATTCATCACAGACAGACAAGTCCCCTGGAGGCTCAGCTCTAGTCTTCATGGATGGGAGCAATTAGGGGGAGACTGCCCATGCATGCTAGCCGGGAAAAGTCACCTGAGGGCTTCAGAGTTGGAAGTGAAAAGTGCAGTCATGTGTCACTGTTGCTAAGCAGTACCTTGTTAGGCCATTCTGTTACTGTGTGAATCACAGTGTCCTTACACAGCACAGTCTACCACACATCTGGGCTGGATGGTAGACACATCCTATTGTTCTTAGACTACAAACCTGTACAGCATGTAACTATACTGAATACCGTAGGCAAATGGCATGCAAAGGTAAGGTTTGTGCGTCTAAACACAGAAAAGGTGCAGTAGGCTCGCCACCTGTAGCTCAAGTGGCTATGGTGCCAGCCACATACACCAGAGGTGATGGGTTCGAATCCAGCCCGGGCCTGCCAAACAACAATGACAACTACAACCAAAAAACAGTTGGGCATTGTAGTTGGTGCCTGTAATCCAGCTATTTGGGAGGCTGAGGCAAGAGAATCGCTTAAGCCCAGGAGTTGGAGGTTGCTGTGAGCTGTGATACCACAGCACTATACCCAAGGCAACAGCCTGAGGCTCTGTCTCAAAAAAAAAAAAAAGAAGTGCAGTAAAAATACAGTACTAGAGATAAAAAAAAAAAAATGGCACACTTATATAGGACCCATACCATGAATGGAGCTTACAGCAACTGGAAGTTGGTCTGCGTGCATCAGAGATTGACTGGTGAGTGAAGGTGGAGGCCCAGGACATGCTGCACACTGAGGCGAGACTAAATTTATTAAAAATGTTTTCTTTCTTTAATAATAAACTAACTTTACTATAACATTTTTACTTCATAAACTTTCTAATTTTTTAACTTCTTGACTCTCATAATAATGCTTAACATATGTATAGCTAGACAAAATTTTTTTACTTTTAATTTTTTTTGTTAAAAACTAAGACACGTACACACATGGCAGCCTAGGCCTGTGTTGGGGCAGTGTTCCATGTGTGCATTTGTGCACATATATGTGAGTGCAAATGTGGTGCACAAGTGCGTTTGTGTGGTGAGAGTTCCATGTGTGTTACTGCCTGAAGACTTTCCAGTGAGACAAAATGGTTAGTGTCTTAGTTTTGAACAACAAAAAAAAGATGTAAAAAATAAACTTAAAAAAATGAAAAATAGACAAAAGCTTAGAGTATGCATATAAAATATTTCTGTACAGCTATACAATGTGCAACACACCCAACACAAATGTAAACTCACGCACATATGTACACACTTGCAACACATTCACATGTCCAGTGTGCAACACACATGTCCCACCTGCACACACAATACTAAACTAACATCTCCAGGGTAAATATTAAATGACAATTGCCCAGGTGCCTTGGGTTCCCAAGTACATGTACCATGAAAGCAATAGGAATGATCACGTGGCCCTAATGCAGCCAAGGTGAGTGAACACGGTCACTTTCTTGAGAGGGGTCTACAGTTCCAGCAACTCTCTTGGTCACTGTTTCCAAGCTGCTGGTCTCAGACTAGCTGAATTCCCTGCCCACTTTGTGGTCAGCACCCCTGGGTGCTGTGGAATAGAAAGATGACTCCTCTGTGGGAAGGACATCACCTTCCCATCCAAACAGCAGCTGGCCTGGCAGTGTGTAGCATTCTTCCACATCTTTCTCACAGGTTCCTGGTTTCCCTGTGCCTACCCTGAGCACAGGGAAACTGAGGCTGAAAGGTACCCTGGCTTGTTCTGGGACCCAGGGCAGAGTGCAGCCGTGAACTCTGAACTCTCAGACCCAGAGCTCTACACCTGTAGCTGCAGCATGAGGCACATTTTACATGAGTTGATAAAGGTTGAAAGGACTGAGTGAAAGCTGGGAGACATTTTTACCCAGGAATATTCAGGGGAGGGTTCAAGAAGGAGGTAGCATTTGAGCTGAACCTAAAAAATGAGGAAAATTTCATCAAGGCTGAGAGGCCTCGGATCAAGCTCCCTGGAGGATGGGTGTATTGGGGTTAGAAAGGCACAGCCAGAACCTAATATGAGGAGAAATGCTGCTGAGATTTTCTTCACTGGGGGGACAGGGCCAGCCAGGGGGAGGAGGTACTGGAAGACCCAATCAGAAAGGTCAATGAAGAGAGAACCTTGTAATCACATCGCGACAAAAAATGTGAAGGGAAGTGAGAAAGAGAGAAGAGGATATGGGGTAGAAGAAGTAAAGCAGGTGCCACTAGGGACTGCCAGTGAGATTGGGGAAGCGTGGGCAGGACTGGGATAAAGAAATAGTCATGCTACATTCCAGAGAGGGCCTTGCTTCTGTTCGTGTGAGTTGGACACCAGAGGGAAGAAAGATTAAGTCTCCTGAAGACACTTCCCTCTCTCAGAGAAGACACCTCTGTGCCAGTCACAGAATAAGAGGCCAGTACGTATAAGGCTCTGTCATAAGAGCGAGCGTCTGGTGACCATCAGGCTCACAGCATTAGCCAGTGCTCTGAAGAATACAGAGCCACACAGCAAGTCCCAGGCCACTATGTACATTTAGTTCTATCTCAGATGCTTTTCATAGTGACTTGGGAGCCTACGCAGGGAAAAGTATTATTACATACTGGTCCACAGACTGGTCGAACTATCACTGAGAAGGACTAACTTGGCTAAGTTAAGAAGCCAGAGCCACAAAGGCCCATGCAAAGCCTGTGGACCCCTGTCCCTCCCAGCACAGCGACCCTCTCTCAGAGTTTCATTACTCTGTGACTGAGTACCACACCAGCTCTAGCTTCATTTCACTCTCCCCAAATCACATCTTTTCTCAATATGTAGACAGGCTACCCTGAAGACAGCCACAAGAGAGGTAAAAAGAAAAGAAAAAAAACCTGATAAATGTTCTATAGGTGTACTGTCCTTTACTAGGAAGAAAACCCTGAAATTCTAATTTTTAGCATCCTCTCATTTTATAGGATACTCAAAACCCAAGAAGAGATTAACACCCCAAAGGTCAGCAGTCTTTATCTATGTTGCCTAGACAGTTTCTTCTTCACGTGTTGTAATAGGCCACAGACAGAACTGCAGAGATGTTACACAAACACGTATTCTTTGATGACCTATTTTTCACTTGAGAAAGTTACAAAATTATAAAGTTATTTTCCAAGGAATGTTTATAGAGAATAAGTAGATTTGCTTTAAAGACTAGAAGTTATTTAGAAAATTTTATCCCCAGGGACAAGTTATTTAATCCCTATAAAACTATGCTCCTGATTTGCGACAATGTTCCAGACTGAACTTCGCTATCCAGCAGCTGGTGATCTTGGAGGTGGTTATTCCCTCTGGTTCCCAGCCGCCTCATGAGGGAACTACTTGAGATTTTTAAACTGTACCAGAAGTCATCCTTTCAAAAGGTCTCCTTTTCTGTGAAGCTTCTTAATCGGGGGTAACATAGGGCTATAGGCACCAGACAGGCCACCTGCAAGTATGACACAGGCAGGTGCAGATGTGGTCTCTCCGCCCTGGCACTACTGGTGTCTTTGTGGTTTGTTGTCATTGAGCAGCAGCCCTGCCCCCACACACTTGATGCAGCTTCTCCTCCCCCCCCCATCATGTCAATCAAAAATGCCTCGAGACACGGTCAGATGTCTGCTGAGGCACAATGCCCTCCAGCGAAGCTGGCAGACGGAGGAATGTGCTTATCCAGGCTGGCTGTAGGCTGTCGGCCCGCCTGGACCCCTCAACCTTCACACTTGGCCCAGAACATCCACACACAGAGGCTTCCTGCCTCCCACCCACTGACCACTCTTGCTTCAATGTCCTGTGAGTCGTGTGGCGCAGTGGCCCAGCACTGAGAGTGACAGAGGAAATGCAGTCGGCTGGTTGGTAACCAGCACAGAGCAGCACACTCATGAGGTGAGTGCTCACAGTCAGCAAGGGAAAAGCCTGGGCCCAGCACACACAGCCTGCATGCAGTGAGGACCCGCAGCTCCCTGGCCACCTGACAGAGACTATCTCCTTCAACAGGGAAGGTGCACAGTGAAAACAAAGGAGGCATTCTTCCTTCCCAGGCCTTTTAATGGGTCTCCTCATGGGACAGAAATTCCTCTGCAGGTCTTCTAACCCATTCACCACCTGCCCTTCCTGAGCCATCCTCTCACACTCACACTCACACACACACACACACACACTTCATTCTTGCTTGGGGCTGCTTAGGAAGCTTAATGGAAAAGGGGACTTGACATCAACTTTAAATTTTCATGGAAATGCTTTCATGAAAATGCTCTTCATGTTAAGAAATGTGGGCCAACGGTGCCCAGCTAGAATGGCTGAGGAAGAGAACCAAGAAGCTGCCATCTGCGCAGCTCACACCACACACCTGCTCACTACTGTGTAGAGTCCAAGCCAACCCTTCCACAGCAGCCCCTTTACTCACAGATTCACAGATGCTGCTGCTTCGAGCAGGTGAACACCATGGACTCTCCTCCTAGAGGGACCCATATGCTTGGCAGCCAAGACGAAAACAGGAGAGGAAAGCCTGGGAATGTTCGTACCTGTCATGCCTCAGGGCTCGCATATCCACGTAGACTGTGGTCGGGTCAGGTCCCGAGGTCCCCTGAAAGCAATGACACAGTGGTCAGCTCAAGTCAGTGCAGAAGGAAACCTTGCTCTGTGCCTCCTATTAGCCAGCAAGCAACTCTTCAGCAAAATTGTAAGCTGAAAAAATCAGAGTAAAAGCACTAAGGCCACACCATCCAAGTTACCACTTGACTTTCAGTTTGATCATCTAGGTTCAAAAGGAGCACCTTATTAGGATAATATTGGATGTCACACAGCTTGACCACTATTTACAAACAATAAAAGAGACATGCTACACATTTTGCCAAACAAAATAAAACTGAAACACAAAATGATTAGCAGGCAAAGCAGGTTGCTGAGGAGGTGAAGCACCATTTGCTGAGTTTTCACTACATGCACCCACCATTAAAATAAAAGATGTGATTTCAGAGCTCACGGATTTGAGGCAACATGTGACATGACCTACCATGAGGTCGGGAGGAAGACACCAGTGAGAACCACTGCACTCCTTCAGTTCTGCTGTCTGCCTCGGGCAGTCATCTCAGAGAGGACTCAGGGAGGGGGACACACTGGCCACAGTTCCCTGGGCAGGACCTGTACTTTGTGGTCTGAGCTACTGGACTCTTAACACAGGGGTCCAGAAATCTAATCTTGGTGCCTAAATCACTTCACGGATTATGCTAGGTTGACTTAAATCACTTCTGACCAGTGATCTACAAGCAGTATCATGAAGGCTGCATTACAAACCAAAATTTTACATACATTTCTTGGGAAGGCAACACAACATGTTGGATGGATGGAGACTGAACCTGCACCTGGTGAGGTAGTGCTTCAGAGTTTATTTGAAGAACTAGACTAGCATTCTTCAAGAGAGAATCCTAATTTTGTACCAAAGGCACAAAATTTTCTCATACTGTTGAAATATAAGAAAAAGTTTCTCATACTGTTGAAATATAAGAAAAAGAAAACAAAGACAACTTCATTAAAACATACTACACCACCCGATAATCCTGGGCATGGGTCTTGCAGCGCATGCAGACAGCCCGCAGGTGGCCACTCACGGCAGCACAGCAGAATGCATCCTTCCTCGCCCACCGCCCTCAGTGCAGCTGTGTCACAGACCAGCACTGGGCGGAGAATAGGTGTGATGCTGAGTGACCCACACACCCAGAGGTGGTCGATTAAAAATTAAACAAGCAAATCACAAAGTAGGTGGGAAATGAAGTAAAACGAAGATGGACCCAAACTGGCAAAGAAACCACTGACTGAGTGCAAAGGAACACAGCGTTTGCTACGTGTGTGGAACGTTTAAAGAGGCCCCCGGTCAATCTCTGCATCCAACTTCTCGTCTGTCCCACTGCTGGATGTGGGCAAGGAGGGGGTGGGGGCGGGCAGGAAAGTCCCCTACCTGCTCAGCTAGTGTCCACAGCCTGTGGGGCTACAGCAGCAGGGCGGGAGTGAGAGAGGGGAGGACACCAGACCGACAGGGACCAGAGTGACACACACAGACACACCACCCAACAGTTGAAAATGGGATGGGGGAAGGAGAATGCAAAAAGCAGGGAACAAAGTAAAAAGAAGATCAAAACAATGTCAAATATGGAAAGCATTAAAATTAATCACTGTACCATTAAAGGTTAAAAAACTTTTTTCAAATGTCAACATATCCACAGAACAGAAGAAAGCAGTAGCTGAGTGATTATAGAGACACACGTCTGAGTAATTTTCAGTATAGAAGGAAGACAGTTATTACTGTATGGTTTGATTTTATGGTTTTCTTTGTGAGTTTCTTTCTCTCTAAGGGAAGGGATCTCATTGGCTGAATCAGCTGACTGTGCCCTCATTGGAAGGCAGCTATGCTTACCACTATAACACCAATGCCTGTGCAAGTTTCCAGTGATGGAGGAGTCCCTGCTAACTACTGAGTCTGAAATCGGGGCATCTAGCCCCACCAAGCTACATGCTAGGTAAAGAAAAGGGGCAAAAATGCATCTGACCCCCCCCCAAAAAAAACACAGGCCCTCTCACATCTGGTCCAGTAGCCCAAGGAGTATTTTCTGTCCCAAGGAGAGCTCAGCACCACGACAGCTGCCATTCCCCACAGACACACCAGGAGGAGCATCTCAGGAACATTTTGTTGAAAAGGAACCAAGTGAGGGAGAGAAAATATTTGTTGCAACTGATAAAATCCAAGCTTTCATGGGAAAATTAACATTTCATCTATCACTGTGTACTTGGACAACTTTCAATATGGAAGACTTTTCTTGAGAGACTGGTGGCAGTATTAGTGAATGTGACTTTTTGATAGATAATAAAATTTGACAACATTTGAAAGAATCTGTTATTCAATAACTCATATTTTCCAAATGACCAGCATATGGCATTATGAAGTTATGCATAAGTAAAAGATCCATTTAAAGTGCAACATATACCCATGTTTTCAACTGTTTTTACCTCATGGCACACTTGAACCTATACACTTCAATGGCACACCTGAATTATGTTGATCCAAAAAAAGTTCAAAAAAGAATATACTTCCTGTGCTTCTTTTGAAAATAATTTAGTTAACTATCTTTGAAAATTTTCACAGCATGCCTAAGATTCTCTCATGGCACACTGGTTGAAAGTCACTGATATAGACCAATGGATTTTTTTTTTTTTTGAGACAGAGCCTCAAGCTGTCCCCCTGGGTAGAGTGCCGTGGCATCACAGCTCACAGCAACCTCCAACTCCTGGGCTCTAGCGAGTCTCTTGCCTCTGCCTCCCAAGTAGCTGGGACCACAGGCGCCCGCCACAACACCCAGCTATTTTTTGGTTGCAGCTGTCATTGTTGTTTGGAGGGTCCGGGCTGGGGATTCGAACCCGCCACCTTAGGTGTACGTGGTTGGCGCCCTAGCCGGCTGAGCTACAGGCGCCGAGCCAACAATTTGATATATTCTTATAGTCCAATCAGAGTAATTGGGACCTCCATCACCTGAAATAGGTACCTTTTTCTTTATGCTGGGAATGTTTGAATTATTCTCTTCTCTGCCATGTTGGCCCTGCTGCCAGGCTGCCCAGGAGGGGGTGTGCTTTGCTTATTCCTGGTGTTCCTGGGGCCTGGTCAGGGCGGGGTGGGCAGTGCCAGCCCTATGCATCCTCTTGTGTGTGGGCTGGCACTACCCTCTGTAGGCAGCAGGTGGCATTTGTTCTCCCCAGTGGTATTCGGACTTCTGTGTCCCACATCCCCCAGGTCCTTGCTGGTTGGTGGAGGTACAGGCTGAGGCCTCCATGCACAGGGCACTTGTAGGGTCTCCTCACTGTCACTGGACTTTTCATTTCCAGCCCCTCCCATAGGATCCTCCTCCACCCCCCCACCCCCCAATTTATATTTCTGAAAACTTTCACTTGGAGCAAATGCACAGGAGCTGCCTTGGGCTGTGGAGGTGATGGCTGCAGCAGCTCTGCAGTTACAGCACAGAGAGCAGTTCAGGAGGAGGCGGGAGAGGGAGGACAAGGGATTGATGGGGACTGGAACATGGGAGTGAAATTAGGGATCGCCTAGCTGGCCCTACCCTTGCTGCCCTCCCCTCCCCCTTCCTGCCCTGCCATGCTTTGTGCTCCCTTTTCTGCCCTCTCTGGCGCTCCCTGCCCTGCTTTTACCTTCCCTCCTCTGTCCTGCCCTACCTCCTTCACACTGAGTGTCACTTACCCATGGCTGTTCAACTGTCAGCTCTCAGGCTGTGTGTGGCCCAGGATGGCTATGATGTGGCCCAACACAAACTTAAAAAATTATGGCTGGCTTTCTCCTTGCCAGGCAGTGGTGCAAGTGTCTGCACTCCTCTGCTAGGACCTTAGCAGTGTGTTCAGCAGCCCCGCTTCTGACCCAGAAATGGGCCTTTTGCTATTGTTGCATCTCAGGTCAAATCTTGCCATTTTCCTTCACTCCCCTGAATGATGTTCTGGACAGTGCTGTGAGTGGGTACAGCAGGTGAGAAGGAGCAGACAGAATGGCATCACTCCTGGGACAGATGTTCAGAATGTCACCCCTTCCTGTGGGGAGAGTGGGGCCTCCACAGCACTATCTTTGGGTATTGAGGGCAGCACCATATTCAGTAGAACCTTGTAGCAACCACCTCCCAGCACTGACCACCTCCTTAAGTTGACCTAATCTTTACAGATAGGACACACACCACATGTTTGTATCACTATAGCAGGCCTAGCTCCTTGTGGTGACCCCCTCTGTATGTTGGCAGTTTGTCACAGTCCCTTGGGGGTCACTTCCAGAGAGGTTCCACTGTCATATGTTATGCCTGCTGAGGATATGTGCTATAGTAGTCACATACTGCTAACAAATATTTGACCTGAACTTGTAGTCATTTCTGTGATGTGCTGAAGAATGGTTGTTATCCCAAACCCTCAGGTAAGGACACTGCCAATCTGGGAACTAGATGTCGTATACAGGCCACCTGTAGGGAGCACACAGGCCTTCTTCAATGCTGTGTGAGCAGAATTTCCAAGATCTTTCTGTGAGCATGAGCATGATAAGAAATTCTCCCTTGCTCATATCAGGTTCTGTGGCACAACCGACCTTCAGGAAAGAAAATCATCCTGGACCCCTCAAAGGCTGTGTGCTTTCTTGGACTGCTGGAAAAAGAGAGATTCAAAGCATGAGGAGTCTCTGATTGCACCATTGCTGGCATCAGCAAGTTCAGGAGTTTTGTCATTCCATCCTGTATACTTGCTGATCTGGTGACCAGAAATCTCTGCTGAAAAATGTAAGGCAAATCCAAGATGGTGGAGGCTGTTTTTTTGTTTGGCAGCATCTCGAAGGAGATGATAGCTGCTGTCCCTTGAATTAGGGAATCTCTTCTGTGAAACAGGATTGGGGTGTCCAACCTGTGGCTCATAGTCCACATGAGGATTATTTGAGGACTGTTTTGTTTATCTGTGGAGTTGGACACTGCAAGAATTATGCATGGACCTTTTTTTTTTTTCTTTTTTTGCTCATTGGCTTTCATTAGTGTTTGTATGTTTAATGTGTGGTCCAGTCCAACCCTATTCATCTAATGTATGGCAGAACAGAAAAAAGATCGGACACCATCTGTTGTCAACATTTGTACAAACTCCCCCTGACAAGGGCTATGTACTGAATTTTTAATTTCAGGTTAATGTAAGGGTACAAACAACTAGCTTACAATGTTTACATTTGTTAGGTAGAATCTTTCTCTCTCTCTCTCTCTCTTTTTTTTTTTGAGACAGAGTCTCACTATGTTGCCCTGAGTAGAGTGCTGTGGCATCACAGCTCACAACAACCTCGAACTCTTGAGCTTAAGCAATTCTCTTGCCTTAGCCTCCCAAGTAGCTGGGACTACAGGCACCTGCCACAACACCTGGCTATTTTTTGGTTGTAGTTGTCATTGTTGTTTGTCAGGCCCGGGCTAGATTCGAACTGGCCAGCTCAGGTGTATGTGGCCGGTGCCCTAGCCACT
>CAUYTI010151922.1:0-52737 GCA_963575145.1 Galago senegalensis | reverse complement strand
GCTACTTGGGAGGCGGAGGCAAGAGACTCGCTTGAGCCCAGGAGTTGGAGGTTGCTGTGAGCTGTAATGCCATGGCACTCTACCCAGGGGGAGAGCTTGAGGCTCTGTCTCAAAAAAAAAAAAAAAAAAAAAAAAAAAAGACTTATGGGATTAAAATGCACTTGGGTAAGATCAAAGTTTCATAAGTTCAAGGTCACGAGACTACAATCAAAATATAACCTGTTAGATAAAGATAAACAGCCACTGCCTGTTTGAAGTATGTGAGTAAATAATTCATGAATGTTTTATAGTTCATTCCACGGGTACATTGGTAACTTAGAATTAATATGTGGTGCATACTAGATCTTGCTCAAATGTCTAGTTTAAAGAGCAAATACACTTTTAAAAATGTTGGCTATAGTCATTATTTTTTAATGAAAACAATTTCTTCTTATCCTGAGCATACTGATGTCATCCAACAATTAGGAGTCTTCAGGAGAGGAAAACACCCGATAATATAATGTGGCTCTTTGTTGGTGAGAGGAAGGGTCAAAGTGTCTTTAAGGGGGAACTGATTATGAAACAAATGAAGCTTAAGCTTCAAGGCTCTTCAATTGCGTGGGCTTCTTAGGTCCTACAGGGGCTATGGGAATGAGCTCAACCTGTCACATATTTTAGCTGCAGTGTAGTAAGCTTGGTTTTTCCATTCCAATCTACCAATCATCACACTTTTTCTTGGGTCAGGTAGTCTCACTGTTAGTATTTTGGTATCCAGATAATGGGAAATTGCATTGGGGATACATTTAGTCTAGGTGTAGTGAAATATACAGCACATATCTAATGTAAAGAAAGGCTGAATGATCTTTTTATTCTTTCTGTAGAATGTGAATCATAAAACAGTTGTCAAAGAGTTGATCAAAGAGTAGGCAGCCAATTAAGATAGGAAAGAAGATGATGCACTGGGCACTCTGCTATATTTCTGGATTTTGTAATATCTGTGGGTATTTGCCAGGTTTCATAAATTTTTCATTTCTTGAGAAAACTTTTTTATTCTAAAGCAATAGTTGATTTTTTATTTGTAATGTTGTATTCTTTCTCCTAAATAAGACTCCTACATTATACAAGCTTTAGGCCCCTCAAAACCCAGAGCCTTCCTATCTGTGGAGAGTAATATAACACACCTGTATGGGTTAAAACCCTAAGTCTGTACAATAAGGTTGTATACATTCCTTATAATAGATAAGAAAATCAATACCCTTTCTCCCAACCTGAAATTACTGAAGAGATCCTATTCAAAGGAGAGAATGAACGAGGATAACCTGTTTAATCTCATATCTACTTGGTAGTACCATCTCTTATTTCATCATTACCCTGGTCGGCAAACAGAAATACAATTGCACCACTTAGTAGCTACTGTTCAGTACGAGGAAACTGAGGCTGAAGGAAATAGTAAACAATAAAACAGAATACATTGCTACCTTTATGGCAAAGCAGGTGTTATTCCTTTCTTGCCTACCCCAAACTCCACTTCCTGATATGTCTGAAAAACTTTTCCTCTATACGTATAAAACATCAAATGAAAGAAATCTAAAGTCTTCATGAAAAACCATGTCTTATTAAACAGCATAAGTGGGTTTTAAATATTCTCAGAGCACTATATATGACCTATAGACAACTGTCCCCATGCACAGAACACCTGCCATCTCTAAGCACTCAGACGTTCCTATCACCGTCTAATAGGTATGTTATGGAACAGACGAGTCTCCGCTAATCAGTGGATGTAATTCTGAAAAGATAAACCCATACGCATGGAGGCATTGGGAACAGTAAGGAGTGATACACAGCCAGGTGCACAGATCAGAGCTGTCACAGATAACTGATGAAAGGTCAGCAGAGTACGTCAAACTTACATTTCTTCCTGGAAAGCAAAACTAACAATGAGGTCAGTCTGCTTCATAGCCATACCTAATGAATGAGTTCTACTTAAATTTCATCTTTGAAAGAAAGTATAGCATATGCACACAATAAGATTTAGTAATAAGACAGGAAGTGGTTTCTTACCTCTAGACACAATCGGTTGGTGATTTTAAGGTTAGGGAAAGAGAAAAAAGGTAAATCACATATAGCATATGAGGATATAAATAGTGAGGGCACTTCCACTGCTCTCCTGTCATACTGTATTACTGCTGATGACAGCAATAGCTAGTTGCTAATATTACTAACTACTTTCTACTTGTGTTAACTCAATCCACACATCTTAGGTATTTATTATGTTATTGTCAGCCCTATTTTACAGATGATGAAATTAAGGCAAGAAATGTTAAGAAACTAGTCAAAAGCACAAAGCCACAGTAGTGGTAGAGAAGGGATTTAAATCCAGGCAGTGCAGATCGTAGCCACGCTCTTCACTTCAAAGCCATATGTGTATCCTAAGCTGACCTCCAGGACTGTTCTAAAGAATTCTAGTTGCAAATTATCTACCCTGATTCCTCGAATCCTTAATAAAAATTCTCTGCCTCAACAACTGCTCTATATCGATCTGGATAAGGACACAAGGCCTTATATATATATATGTAACAGTTTGTTGCTCAAATTGTGCCAGCTTCATCTACTGGGAGCTCTTTCACTTTGCTCCTTGGCCCTTTTAACCTATCTCCATAATCATCCTTTCTTTGACAAACAGAAGTTCCTTACCCTTTGGCACTTCAAAGACTTCCAGGCTGACGACTGTCAGATTCTTGCCTCAGTCCTACAATCAGACAGTTCTCTGAGAAGCCCTGACCCATTTTTTTTGGAGACGGTAGCAGAAACCAAGATCTGGGGGCTGGGTGTAAGGCTGACTTTTGTCCTCCTTCACATTAAAGGTAAGTGCTATTTCAGCTCTGCGCAGCTAACACTCCTCTTACAGAAGTTACTTCCTTTCCTTCTCTCTTAGGATTCCCATTTCATAATATCCCTAAATGGTCTCTGTTTTCTTCACAGTCTTGGAAGAAAGGAAGACGCCAAACAGCTCGGGTTTTCTGATTACAAGATTAAGACAAATCACAACATAAAAACCCAACTTCTTCCTACACTCTAAATTTTAATCACCCTTTCCATGGCCATGCCAGGCTGGACACTTCCAGGTAGAATGTGACCTTCGGGGAAGGGATTGTCTTCTCCTCCCACATGTCCAAATATCGGACACACAGGCATGCACACACACACACACACACATGCACACACGCATGCACACACACACAATCATAAGGCAATAACAACCTAGATGGTCTAAATGGTCTGAAGTCCTATGTTTAATTTCTCTGTAGGACTTTTGGACCATCTAGCATATTATTGCCTGTTAATAGTGCTGAGGCTCGAAAGTTGAGTATAAAAAGGTTTCTAAAAAAGAAGGGGAGGCAAAACTTCTATGCACTATCTTATGTTCATTTTTCCCTCTAAAAAATGTATTTATCAAGCAAGATAAATGATTTGTACTATTTTGAGAAAAAGAGGATGTCCCGGAGAAGAAGAAAAAGATTAAAAAAAACAAAACCAAAATCATATGTTTATTATTGCTTATTCCCAGACCAACTATAGTTCTGGCACCATTTCCCACCCCTGGCGGACGGCAAAGCCAAATATTTTCAACATCAGTTATGTGGCTGAGGGACATAATTCTGTTGTTCTTTTAATTCTTACGTTTCAATGCAGCAACATCCATGAAAATAAGGCCCCACTCTCATTATACATGTTGAAGATGAAGCGCACGGTGTATAAATATTTTAGGAGAGAATCGTGCTCTTCCATTAGCATTAATGTCTTTCTTCTTTTTAGCTCCAGCTGTTTTACACAAACACAGATTACCTTCATTTAATCTTCCTTGTTGGTTCTCTTGGATCAAGTGCTTAGGATTTTATTAAAAAATATTTAAAAAGGTTGAGTGATTTGTTCAAGTACCCATGACTGGCATGCAGAAGATTCTAGATTTAAAGAGATTTTACTAACTAAAATTCATATAGAACGAACAGCCACTCGTACGCTGTATTAGAATCCCAGCAGGAGTAGCCCATGCAAATTAATCCAGGGTACCTTACAGACATTTTAATAAAAAGACGCCTCACAAAGGCGTAGGCAGGTGGTAAGGAAAGCATAAGGACGCTACCCCGAGTGTGAGTGTGCACGGTCACCTCACACCAGCCCCAGGATGCAGCCATCCAGACATGAACGGCCTTTCCCTCTGCCCACAGTGAGGGAGACCACGGAACAGACTCCACTAGCATTTTCTCCCCTCGCGGATGCCTTGGTTTGGCTTTTTATTGACAACTCCACCAAAAGGCACAGGGCAGGCGGTGCCTGTGGCTCAAAGAAGTAGGGCACTGGCCCCATATGCGGGAGGTGGCAGGTTCAAATCCAGCCCCGGCCAAAAACTGCAAAAAAAATAAAAATAAAAAGGCACAGGGCAAGGAAGTGTGGGCGTGGAACTCACAGATACGTCCCTTGGAGTGATGAGCAGGACTGGAGTGGGGGCAGCACATTATGAGACATTATGAGAGGCAGAGGACACCCCAGCAAATGCTGAATTTCTCCAACTATTGGTCTGAGCATAACAGCAACATTCAACTATGTGACTCTTTTATTCTCTTGAGAATAGACTTGAAAACCAACAGCAAAAGACCTTTGCACTGAACCTTTCTAAATGTGTAAGTATCAAAGGTGAGTTTGTTCATGTGGAAAACAAAACAAAAACTCAGAAAGAATGCCAACAACTTGGGGAGCCTTTGCTTGTGAACAGGGTAAGCCAAGGAAATGCCCGAGAGCCTTTGAGAGTTTCTCTTCATTCTTTTTTCTAACTCAGAAGTCTCCAGGCATAAATGGCTATGGATTGGCAAAGCATGTCGATTCATGAGAAGTCCCAGGTTTCTGAGGAATGACGGCTGTGTCTCTGCCTCTGTCTCTGTGGGGTTGGATGTGTTTAGACAAGTGCTGTAACAGTTTTGTGCCTCAGTCAGCTTTGCACCTCAGTCAGCTTTGCTGGGCCTCCCCTATAATACCTTATCCTTAATGTTAAATATGCATCTGTTTATCAAATTAATATTGCAACTGATTAATGAGGAGTAAACCAGTAAATAGCCTAATAAGAGGTTGCTATAAGATTTACAGAATAGTGAGTGGGACAGGATATTATTACACTTGGAAAACAGTAAGCTTACTCTGCAAAGGAGATGTTTCCAGTAGCTAGATTCATTTCTTATGCTCTTTTTAATTGACCTGTGTTCTGTTTTTCTTTTACTGTTTTCTTTTTCTTTTTTTTTTTTTTTTTGTGCAGTTTTCAACTGGGGCCGGGTTTGAACCTACCACCTCCAGTATATGGGGCTGGTGCCTTCTCCTTAAGCCACAGGTGCCACCCCATATTGTTTGGTTTCTAATATAAAGTGTCTAAAATCTTTAGAAATATATAGGGAACAAATCGTGGATAACTGCAAACAATAAGACAAGCTAACTTGTAAAAATTCAGTCATATTTTGAATGTACTACAGATGACTTCTACAAAAGAATCCAATTGGAAGTCTTTTTAAATACAAACAAGAATTGACATTAATAATCCCCCTCTATACATACCTTGATTTCAATATTCCAGGCTTACTTCTAAAGTGAATTAGACAATTGATTCTCAAAAACATAAATAAATGTTCCTTAATCATAGTTTGCAATTTATTAAAAGGCAACACAATCTGCTAACTTACAAAATCTTAGAATTGAATTTGGCAATAATAATCAATATTTAAAAAATCAAGGATTAGCAAAAAAAAGCTTTTTATTCATAAAATGAAGCAGAGCAATATTGCAAACAGACAGGTGTTCCTCTGAAATGCATCTCAACAAGAAAACCAATAGAAGTAGATGTACTCCCAGGGGAACCAGCAAACTCCATCCCGTCTTTCTACATCTTAGTCCCAGGAACCTGCACGGGCCATCTCGCGAGGGTTGGACTACAACCGGGCACTTTTGCTCACAGGGCCCTGCCTCAGATGAGGCGGGAGATGGATGTGACGTGACGTATGGAATTATGCTCTCAGGGTGGCAGAGTTTGTCCATTTCAGATGCACTCGCATTCTCGAGATGTTATTATGCATTATTTATTTTTAAGACATTTTAGTGAAAAACTTCAGCCAGAACCCTTCTATTTCTATAACCCAGAATAAGGAATATCAAACAAAGAAGAAAATGCCGTCAATTCCCCTCCCCAGGTGGCCTGGATTTCTGGATACTTCTTCCTGCTTTTATTCACTGCAGATGAGCCTGGCTTGTGGAGGCACCTGTGAAGGACTCCTCCTTCTCTCTCAGACTGTCATCTAATTCTCCTTAGATTTCAGATAATTGCCTGCCCATCCCAAGTTTGGCCTCAAGATCTTGATATAACATCTTTGCCAAGCCAGATGAGATTAATTCTGTTTTTCTTAGAACATACTGAATTCAAGATCAATCCATACAAACTCTTACATGGTTAATTCAATTCTCTTACATGAGCGTACTGTTTTCTTTGGCAGGCCTATACTAAAGTCTTATGGAAAGTTCCTGACCACTATTCAAATTTTTATTCAAGGACTAATAGGCTATTTCCTCAGGGATATCCCCCTAAACCCCCAAGTGCATCACATCCACTCAATTTGACAACTTGAGGTTTTTATTTAATTAATGCTAACAATTACTGAAGTCCGGGAATATATAGGGTACTTTTCTAGGCATTGAGAAAGCCAAATATTAGAAGACAAACTCACAATAACCATGAGTGGTAGCCCTAAGGAGTGTAATCTGTGCCCCAAAGTAGTGCCTGTTCATTTAACACTCACTGAGCCCCTGCTATTGCCAGGTGCAATGCTGAGGGCTGGAAATACAAAGAAAATAAGTAGACCTTATCTTTGACTTTATTGAGCTTGCATTCTAGTATCAAATGATTAAATAAATGACATGTAATTAGAGATTGTGGCAGGTGCCATGAAGGAAATCAATAGGGTTCTGTGGTGGGAAATAATGGAATGAGAGCTTTCACTATTTAGGGTAGTTAGTAAAGATCTCTCAGGTTTCAGCTGAGATCTGAGAAGGAAGGAGTCCTACAGACAAGAAAAATAGGCCTATGGGGAGGAAAAGACACCAGCAGAGTAAAGGGCTTAAGTCAAAAAAATCGTGGGGTTGGTGTAGGAATCCCTGGAGGCCAATGTGCCACAGGAAGAGAGGTCCAAGATGAGGTTAGACAGAGACCTTGTCACGCTGTGCCCACAGCCGGGGTAAGCAATGCACACAACTCCAAGCAGGGGAGGGACAGGGTCTGATTTGGGTCTGTTTGTTTGTTGCGTCAATGGCTGCAGTGCTGTGGGGAATGTGTCTGAGTGAGAGAGACATTTCAGGAGACTACTGCAATAGTCCAAAGACAGTGGCTTGTGCCACGGTGATACCAATAAACATAAAGAAAAGTGGAAAGATGTGAGATAAATTTGGGGAGTAGAACTGACTGGACTTGTGAATGAATTGAATATGAGGGATGAAGAACATATGGGACTTATCAAGCATTGGACGGAGGGTGTTGCCACTTACTGACAGAAAAGGCCGCCAAGTGTTCTTGGTGGTGGGAGCGTGCACGCCGACTTGCACTGTGGAGCAGTTAAGCTGCAGGTGCATGTCGGACGTGAGTTGGATATCTAGGTCTACAAGGGAAAGGGCTGGGGCAGGACTCACAACAGAAAGCCAGTCCTAACAGAGGAGCAGAGACTCTGCCTGGGTATTCAAGGAAGAGGCAGATTTAGAGAGCTGGAGAAGGAGGAGAAAGACTCACGGTGCTTGGAATGATGAACTGACCTAATTGTGGAAAAATGAATAATAAGTTTGGCTGTAATAGAGATTTCTCCTAGGAATATATTGAAAGAAAAAATGTTAGCGGTGTAAGGGTCACATTGAGTGTATTTTTAAATTCAAGGTTATGAGTTTTCTTTTTCACTTTAAATTTAGGAAGCCATTGGTGTAACCAAAGAGAGATGAGTAGGGGCCATTGTGTCAGAGACATGTGTCATGAGAACGACCATGTATAATGATTGGAGGTAGGAAAACCATAGCCTAATGTGGGGACCTTTCAGGGCATCATTTCAGTAATAAGGGTCTGAATGGATGAATGTTTGAGTTAACAAAGTTGTCACAGAACACAAAGGAAGAGAAGAATAAAGTAACATAAAAAAGAAAACGTCAACAATGGTGCTTGAGATGCAAGGGAAGGAATGGGAGGGAAGAATTTGGCAAATGTCACTCACACTTCTTCTCTTCCTTTACCATATGGGCAGCTGGACAATTAAGTTTTCAAACTCATCCTTGAAAAAGTGCTGCATACCTCATTGCTGAATATCCCTACGATCACCCGAAGGCCAAGGGGAGTGAGTCCTGGGAAGGTGACCACAGAGATGTTCCACCATTTTCCAGGCTGAGTCTGCCAACTTAATTGTCAGCCCTCATACGCTGGTAACACGCCCGAGCCGTGCACACCCCGTGAGTCTTGCTTCATGCTTCGTCTCCTCTGGAATGGCAGGCACTGATCCACGCAGCAGGCACGGTAGACATAAAGGCAGAGCTGGCGATTGCCGGGTCGGAGAAGTTCCGCATAGAAATAAGGAACGGTGAAGGATAAGGCACATCTGCAAAGCCTGCGCTTTGACCAACGGAATACAAGTGCAGTGAGAGGAGCCACACAGCTTCCCCAGCACGTGCACAGCACCTAATCTTTCACTGCCCTGCCTCGTTAGGCCTTCCCTCACAAGGTGAGAGGACGATCACTGAAGGGCAAACATCACAGAAGTGTAAAAGTAAACAAGGAACGGGAAAGACCAAATCACCAGCAAGAGCTGGCTGGACGGGGCAGGTTGTTTCATGTTTAATTCTGGCATATTTTTGTTCTTGTTATGTTGTTAAAACAGTGTCTGACCTTATGTGATGAGTCTTTTCCTTTCCGTGTCCTGATTTTATCATATATACAAGGAAATTATCTGATCTAGGGGCGTGGGAGAGACTGTGTGCGCGCGGAATGATGATTCTTACAAGGAACCGAGAAATATAGAGCGGTAACGTAGATAGAGCACTGATAAAAGAGAACCTGAGACATCCTGAATTAAACACAATGCATTCGCCCAAAGCATTTTATTCAATATATCAGTGAGAAAAGATTCTATAATATCAAGAAGCAACCTGCTCATAGATATGATGAGGAAGAAGTGTGACCATCACGGTTCATTCTAATAACTAATGAAAAGATAAGATGGATACCAGCAATCACCTTCCCTAGTGCCACCTTCATTCTACGGTGATGGACACATTATTTTTGTGCTGCACCCAGGGTACACGATTAAATCCTCTCCTAATCATTCATCACTTTATGGCTGTCTTGTCCTCAAGAACTTTATTTTTAATGCCTACTTTCCTTTAGTAATTGGTGCTTCATTCACAGTGAAGCCATCTAGTCTAAGGTAGCCTTGGGTTTCAAAGAGACACACGCAGTAAAAGCTTCTCATCCTTCCCGACTATCACGTGGCTGCTTCCTCCATAATGAAGCTGCAATAAATGGCCGAAGGGCTCTTCCTGGCTAAGGAGGCTGATAGGTTTAATATTAAACCATAATGAAAAGATGTCACAGAAATATTGTGTGTACTTAATATTTAGTCTTTGGAGAGTCTCTCTCTGTAAATTGTCGTTCCTCTTGGCATCATCCATGTTTTCCCCGGCTTATAAATCCGTGGGCCTTCTCGGGGCTCCATATTTCAACAAGTCACCCTGCTTCCTCCATCTCTCCACGCACTTGCTTTTTATATTCTCCATAAATAGTACCTTGCCTCGTAATTCATCTTCCATGCCTCATTCATTCTAAATATAAGTGTCTTGGCTCTGTTTCTGCCATATTAAAATACTTCCCATGGCAAGCTCATGTTTAAAAAGAAAATCAATTGTTCTGATTCATTGGACGTGAGCTTCTGGGTGTTTTTATAATTTATCGTTCATTCTCAGGTCAATATGATATCAGCATTAAATATTAAAGGCTGCTTAGGGCATAATCCTTATCAGAAAGCTTTGCCCTGTTAATATCAGGAAGAATGCTTGAATTTCTTTTAAACGCTAGCTCTAAGACATGATTTGCCGTTTTGAAATAGTGGTAAAGGATACACACCCCCCTGGAGACTCAGCGATAACTGCAGGAGTTCAGAGGGAAAAGTTGTCATCTGCCTCTATCATTTTTGCCTCATTAGCAGGCTTCAGCTCTTAAGTGAAACTCAAGCTTGGAGCTCCAGGCTGCAGCGGGTTGGAAGAATCTGTCACAAAAACAGTCCATGCACCTTAACTCTGATGGGGGTGACAGCCCCCAAACTTCCCTCTCCACCATAGCCCAGTCTAGAAGCACCAGCTTGTAGACAAGCACAGATCTCAGTCTCACTTTAAAAACCTAAAGAGAAAACACACATGTGGTTTAGTTATGAGGGAATAATTCAGCAGTTACCTGCAAAGACCATGGTGAATCTAAATGACTGAGGCTTATTACCAATATATGTGGGTACTCCTTGAAGATATTATTTCTTATTTCGATGTTTCAGATTACTATATGGGTACAAACAATTAGGTAACATTGTTTGCATTTGTTGGGTAAAGTTCAAGTTGTGGTTCAGCCTTTAGCTAGGAGGTGTGAAAAACACACCTGGGTTGTGTCTATTCGGTGAGAGCTTAAAAATCCTCCTCCCTCCTCCATCTCCTTCTCCTCTCCCCCTCCCCTTATGTGATATAGTTGTGCTTTCCCTCATGTGGGTGTGTGGTTGTGCATCTACTGGCTTCACGTTAGTACTGAGTACACTGGATACTGGCTTCTCCATTCTGGTGATTCTTTACGTTTTCCAAATCCATCCAGCTAAATACAAAAGATATAAAGTCTCTAGCTTGTTTATGGCTACATAGTATTCCACAGCATACATATACCACAACTTAGGAACCCATCTGTGACTTGATGGGGACTTGAGGATGTTATTTGCATATGCCAAGATTATTCTATTACCATTTTCTATCTTTTCTCCATAAGTGAACATCATTTAAGTAAATCTGTTTAAATTGGTGGAGTGTGTCATATACAATTAACATCTAATAAATGTTTCTTGAATGTTACATGAATGAACAACATATGGAAGAAAGGTATTGTCTGTTTTATTAATATTTATTCTGTATTTCTTCTTCACAACTCATATAGTAAAGAAGAACTTATTTTGTGGTGGGTGTTAAAGAAAAGTTTAAAAGTAGTATTTGTCCCACTTAAAGTTCTTGATCACAAGCCAAAGAGATTTAAAAAATGGCCAACTTAAGCAAGAGAAGAATTGTTAGATTATGTCATGGGCTCAGAATTAAAAGAAGCCTCCAGACCAGACTTCAAAAATTCAGAAGATTAGAAAAATATTAATAATTAAAAATAAAAAGCCAGAATCCAGAAGCCAAATAACCAGCCAACCTCAAGGATGTAAATAAGCCTATATCCATTGGCGGTTCCCTTGCAGCCACTGTTGAAGTGCAGAGCTCCCAAGCTTTCTTTTTATTCTTATGTATCTTACAACTAGCAGAGACCACTGACTTGGTCAAAATAAACCCATGTGCCTGTTTTCTGTCTCTACTGTCTCTATTGGGCTGAAGGAACAAGGATCTGGTGATTTTTGCTTCTTTAAAAAGAGGAATAACGTGGAATTTTCCCATCACTATATGGTAAGAATTTTCTTTCTTCTTTATTTTTCATACAGAGTCTCACTTTGTCACTCTCAGTAGAGCGCTGTGGTGTTACAGCTCACAGCAACCTCAAACTCTTGAGCTCAAGTGATTCTTATGCCTCAGCCTCTGGGATAGATGTGACAACACCCAGCTATTTGTTTTAGAGCTAGGGTCTCACTCTTGCTCAGGCTGGTTTTGAATTTCTGAGCTCAAGCAATCCACCCACCTCAGCCTCCCAGAGTGCTGGGATTACAGGCGTGAACCACTGCACTGGCCAAGAATTTTCCTGTCACCAAAACTGCACAGAGATCCTTTGGGAATAGTAAATAGATATATGCAAACAACAACAACAAAAAAGTATATCTATATATATAAAATAATCAAGCTTAATGATTCAACTGAATAAGAAACCTGTATTTTCTTATTCTTCAATCAATCAACTAGGAGTCAGAAAAGGTATGTATTTGATATATTGTTATGTTTCAGAGAAGAGTTCTATTTGGATACTCTTTTCCTGGGAATCTCACTTGCTATATTATGCATTTACTTTTGTATGCATGATAAGCTTTGTTTCTTGTAGTTTATAAAGTGTAAATAAATATTTACGAAAGCACTCGCGTTCTGGTTTCCTCATAGTCTTGAAACACCCAGGAAGTGTGTGCTTGCTAATAGGTTGGCTCATTCTCCTGAGTAGTAAGTTTGTAAAGAGCAGAGACTTTGCTTTGTTGATGTCTGAATCTTTAATGTCTAGAAGAGAGCTAAGCACAAACATGTAGTAAGTCCCTGTTGAATGCTGATTTCTTAAAGATGTATATTCCCAGACGCTCATGGAGACATTGCTTACGATGGCAACAACAAAAATCAGAACAATCAATGTATCCCCCAATGAGAAAATAAGGAATACACTTTGCTTTATCTCCTAGATCTATGAGATGTCTGTGGTGTGTTAGGTAAACGACCATGAGCTGACGGAGAAGTAACACATGATCATATTTTGTCCAAATGTTATGTGCATACCTAAGAGCAGTTATGGAACAACGTCCTAAGATGTTCAGAGTTTATAACTAAGGGGAGGTTTGGAAAGGAAGAACTAAAAAGTACTTTTACTTTTAATTTTAAATAACTTCCTTTTAAAAACTCTCTCATCACACAACTGTAACATGTGCATTGTCAAAAGCAAGAAAGTTGAGATAAAGAAAACCAAAGTTTTAAAATAGTGTGTGTACTTCCAGACCTTTATCTCTGTAATTTTTTTTCACTAAAATGAGATCATTCTGTACCTACAAATTTTCTAATAAATGATATGCATAGTTTCATTTCAGCAAATTTTCACCCCATAAAATATATAAATTGATAATTTAGAACTAATCAAAATTAAAACTTGATTTTTAGAAAGACACTGTTAAGTAAACAAAAAAATCAAGTTCCATATTGGGAGAAAATACTTGCAATGCATACACGTATCTGGCCAAGGACTTCTGTCCATAACACATAAGGTGCTCTTGTCAGTACTCTCACCACACAATAATAGGAAGATAACATGTCCCTTAAAAGAGATGGGCAAAGTCTTTGAACACTTGACAAAGGAAAATATATGAACGCCCAAACTGTTCATAAACTGGTAACTACATCATTAGTCATGCAAATGAAACCCACCCTGAAATACCACTAGGCACTCATTAGAATAGCTAAAATTAAACAGATTGACAATAGCAAGTGGTGTCAAGGATGTAAAGCTACGGGGACTCTTACACATGAGGATTTAACATGGTACGAATTATTTGGAAAACAGATGGTCAGTTCCTCATAAAGTCGAACATTTAGCAAATTACTCAGACTGCACACGAATGTTCATAGCAGCCTTATTCATAACAGCCCAAACTTCTCAATTAAAATTATTATTATTATATTATTTTGAGAGAGCATCCCAAGCTGTCACCCTGGGCAGAGTGCCATGACATCATCATAGCTCATAGCAACCTCCAGCTCTTGGGCTTAAGTGATCCTCTTGCCTTAGTTTTTCTATTATGAGTAGAGACACAGTCTTGCTCTTGCTCAGGCTGGTCTTGAACTTGTGAGCTCAAGCAATCCACCCATCTCAGCCTCCCAGATTGCTAAAATTATAGGTGTGAGCCACTGCGTCTGGACCTCAATTAAAATTTTTAAAAAAATATTAAAAGTCAAAGGAGACAATCTCTCACATCCAAAGGCCTACACCCAAAGCTGGGCTAAGGGAATTCTCAGCATCCTGCCCTGAGAAACAGAAGGCAAATATCCTGGGAGTCTCAATTCTTTTTTTACAGACCATTAGATTGTCTGTGAAGTTAAACTGAGACATTCTGGTTTTCTATCTGATTACTCCTACTCTACTTTTTCCTGTCTACTCCATTTCTGTTCAGTTCCAGCATTTTAAATTTAGGCTTTATGTAGTTTAGGGAAGAAAAGCGTGGATGTAGAATTTGAAGAATTGGTTTGCCTGTTGGCTTAGCAGCAGTTCTCAACCTGTGGGTCGCGACCCCTTTGGGGGTTGAACCACCCTTTCACAGGGGTCGCCTAAGACCATCCTACATATCAGATATTTACATCATGGTTCATAATAGTAGCAAAATTACAGTTATGAAGTAGCAACAAAAATAATTTTGTGATTGGGGGTCACCACAACATGAGGAACTGTATTAAATGGTCATGGCATTAGGAAGGTTGAGAACCACTGCCTTAGAGTTTCTCTCTTTCTCCTATACACACATATCCACACAAATAATGTTTAGCCATATTGGGCTGGTCATTTAATGCCAACCAACTCACAGGGTTATTGTGACCTTTAAATGAGACAGTGCTCAGAAAACTAGATCCAAAATGGAATGCGTTCTGCTAATCCTCAGTATTAGCTGCAGTCTTCAGGAGCCATGGTGGCAGGTTTGACAGCTAGTCACACAAAGCAGATGACGCCTGGTCACCTGGGACTTCTTCAAACAAAGTGGACATAAACTTAGGGCCCTGAAAAGCAACAGAGGCCTGTAAATAGCCCTGTATTTTTAGGACAACTTCAGTGCCAAGTGAAATTTTCTTTCGGAAATGCTACCAGCAAGGTGCTGGGACTCGTGGCAGACGCAGTTGCAGTTCTATTTCCTCTATTATGAGGTCATCCCTGAAAATACCATGTCAAGTGGCAGCACTCCAGGGTCAAGACGGCCATGTGAGATGTCTCAGCTCCCGACCAGCTGACAGCGCATACCAGCTCCGCTCTAGACCTGGCCTCACGTGAGAGACACAGTCACCGCGCTGGGAGACCTCTGGGCTTTTTGGAGAAAGAAAGAGAGAGGAAGGAAGGGAGCAAGGGAAAGATTTGGGAAATTTTGGATCTTTCCGTAAGGAGCTTCAAGATGTAGTGATGTTAATTTATAATGCATTCAATTTATAAGTAAGATAGGAAAGGAGGCAAAGGGAATAAATAACGGTTTTCATAAAACAAGCAGATAATTTACTAGTTAGAACTTGGCTCCTTACCATTTTCTTTCTGTGAATTTACAGTGTCTGACAATCCAACAGCATCATTAGCTAAAAAGGCTTCGAGCCTGAATATTGTCTGTTAAGACTTCATTCTGCTGACGGAGACTGATTTTCTAATTCCTCGATCCCATTAGTTCAAAATGTTATCTTCCAAGGATATTTAAAATGTTGCATATTTATAATTAAAATTATATCTAGCCTCTGAGATTTCTATTCATATGCATGAAATTTTTGTAGCAGTCATCGTTTCATGTAGTTGTTCCCCTTTAATGCAGGGAATTTAAAGACATGCGGTTAAATACACAGTTCGGGTACTTCCTATCGCATATGATCAAATTTACAAATGAGAGACAGTTCTTTTTTTCAGCCACTATATTTCTGAATTTGGTTATAGAAATAGATGTCAGATTTGCCTGGCTGTGGAGGTGTGGGGAAATGGGAGAGAAGTTCTAGAACGCAGATTAGACTATGAGCTCTCTCATTTACTCACTGTTACTCTGCATTACACAGGCCGGGACTCCCGGGCTGTGAGCTTTGTTCACCTGGAAAGCAAACCTTATTCTTTTGTAGCATTGGGACACAGGAAACTGCTAAACTCACAACCTAGGGGACAGGTGACAGTGTCCTTGGCAGTGTTACCCTCCAAATGCCACTGCATCCTAACACCTAATCTCTACCCTTGTGGCAACATGATCACACAGTGGCCAGTGAGACTATATGGGCCCTAATCATGGATCTGCCCCACTCCCCACAGGTCCAGGCAAACTGGTCTGCCTGCGGGTCCTCAACAGGCCAGGCGCATCCACATCTAAACCTTTATGTCTGTGGTTTTCTCTGCCCGCAAAGCTCATCCCAGAATGGGATCCCTTAGGCCTTTGCTTCAAATTTATATCAGAGGAGTCTGTTTTAATCATCCTGCACAAAACAGGACCTTCCTTCACGCACTTTGTATTTCTGTCTCCTTTACTCTGCTGTATCTATTTTTATGAACCCTACTGCCTGAAATATTTTACATTTACTTTATTAAGCATCATTAATACATATGTTATACTGGCATTAATGTTTCTGCCTCACAGGTAAGGTTGTTGAGGGCAAAGGCTCTGTCAGTTAGTTCACTGCTGTGTTCCCAGAACCGAGAATAACACCTGTCACATGATACAGATCAACAGATATTTGTTAAATGAACCAAAACAAAAAAATGAACCAAGCAAATCTCCTGGCGGTTAAAAAAAATCAAGGGATATTTTAAACCTTCTGATTAGAGACCCATTGCAGAACATGAAGTAAACAGGAAAATCAGGCACTGAAGTATTAGACTGTTAAAAAAATGTACCAATTGGAATTTTTTGCACATACCGCAAAAAGTTTTAGTAAAACTATGTTGTCCACAAATTCCCAACAGAGTCCATAAAAACTCTGTTCCCTTGAGATTCCCCCCTTTTGTTTATAGAGCTAACTGGTACCCAAAGGCTCTGAGAGGAACATGGGCATTTAGACGGCACTGGCTAAATTATAGTTTCCCCTTTGTAAGAGCTGAACTATAAGCTGGTAGTGAACTTACTATACATCTTGCTCTGGTATCTCATTCTTGAACATGAATAATGAATAATTCCAAAGGGGGTCCCATGACTACAGAGAACACACCATGTACCTGTACTACAGAAAATAAACTGCAAGTCTGTTTCCTGATTGCTTCCCTAATTAGAAAGCCTAAAACCAATTTTTTTTTAGATCCCTATGGCATGGTGGTGACAACAGTATTGTAATCCTGACAAATTGTCTTTACTCAAGACAACAGAGTAGAGAGAAACTGGGTTAATAACAACTATACAAGGTCTGAGAATGACCCCATTACCAGTAGGTGGGATTAATTGATTGTTTTATAGTTATTCCAATAGAAAATTTACAGCAACAATTGTAAAGATATTAAGGTAGTATCTCTCACAAAACTGTTGTGAATGACAAATTCTAATGTATGGAATACAGAACTCCCAAGTTCTTTACCACACTGAAAACAGCAATGGCTGAAACAAGATGTCTGTGAAGAGGCAGCTGTTTCCTTTTTTTGCCTTCCAGCCATGTTGGTAACACCACCATTAAAAATGACATAATAAATAGAAAGATTATGCTATTCATTTAGTTACCAATAATTCTTCAATCCTCTTAGTAGCTAAATAAACTGTTCTCTAGATTTTCTAATAACTTGGACATCTTTACTATTTAGAAAAAGTGAATCTTAGCATAACCCCCTTGGTATCCACCAATAGCAGCTATTACTCTTTTGCTTTTCTTAACTCTAGTAACGAGGTGGAAGTTTGCAATCCACAATTTAGAATACATTTTTAATTTAATGTACGAAATTGTGTTGATTAGTTCTTTCTGAGCAAATGATGTAGATGATGATTAATAACACTTAATCATCACTGTCTTAAGGGTGTGTAAGCAAAACCTGTACTGGAAAAAGGACTATAAAGCAGAGAAAAATCTTGGGGAAGCTGGTACACACACTGTATTTAAAGCCCACACTACACAGATATACAAAAATGATCTAATGTATCTATAGCTTGGGAGTAAAACAGACTTAAGTTAGAATAGGGCTCGGCTACTCACTAGCTATGTGATTCTGTACAAGCTGTTTAATCTCGATTGGCCTCTGTTTCATAATCTTTAAAATGGGTCTATAGCAACTACATCTTGGATTGTTGTGAATGAGATCCTTTAAGTAAAGACACACCACGAAATTAGTTGTCAACTTTGTGTGTACAATAGAATTCTTACTACATACGTTGAGTAAAATCATAAATATGGTTGAAAATTATTGTACTGCTAAAGATAAATTCTCCAAGAAAATTAAAACAGTGCTTCTTTATTGTTCAGACATGAGTGTCCGACTTGGAAAAGGAAGAAGAAACATCCTGTCTACAGTAACAGATGCTGTTCTCTTGCTGCCAGGTTAACACTGGAGGGCTAAGTCCTAAAAAGGACAAAACAACGCTGAAACAACTGGTGCCAGACTAGTATTTTCCAACCTCTTACTCTGTGATACTCCAGTGACACTGCTGCCGTGCAAATGGACATTTGGAAGGATGAATTTGCCACTGGTTCTACTGACTGACCCCGCTCCAATCCCCAAAGCCTCAGGCCTCACATCCCTCCACCTGCAATACCTTACCTCTCCTAGGATTACCCGTGGTTATCATTACCATACATTACAATTGGACCAAAAAAATGAACTCAAAAAAAAAAAAAAGAATAATGAGATACACCAAGAATTTCATGATATTGAAGACAATTTCCTAGACTTGCACCACCAAGTAAATCATCTGAACAGAAAGTAAAGTTATTATTGCAATGTGCACGGGACACATTCAAATCATTATTTAGGAAGGGTGCAATCTTTCATCTACTCCCTTAGATGACCACTCTTGTAGTTATGAAAACAAGATTTATTACGTGTTTGTGTGTACGAATGGGTATTAACACTTGCTGACACTGGTGACTAGAAGGAAGAGTAGGAAGGTTTCCATTTAATTCTACAGCCTCAGAACATCACCACAAAGCAATCTAAATTGATACTCCATAATTTAGGTAAGAAGTTTTATACATCAATAGACGCATGTATTTAGTATGGCTTATAACACGCTGGTACCGAGCTGAGTGCTGGAGACACTATGGCGGGCAGTTCACCCAGGGGCCTGGCCCTCCACTAGCAGGTTCTACCGGAGAGTCCACATATATTTATTGTTCTGTGCCAGTGTTTTCCCCTTAAGTTTTCTTCCTTTTAAAGTCCTAAATCCACTTTTTAAAAATTTTCTTAGTATATTATGGTGTGTAACAATTTGTTAATAATACTAATACTACTAATAATAGCAATGACAACAAAGGCTCTGAATAATCTATTCTAAGGAGAAGCTTATAAGTAGTGAGGTTATCTCATTTAATCTTTAGATTAGGAAAGCAAGCAAATAGAGTCCATTGTTATATTTTCATAAGCAACAAAACACTAAAAACATGTAATCAAGTTATGTTTTAGAAATTTGTGTCATATTTCATTTAATCTATAATCCATGAAAATATGTCTCAGTGATAAAATTTTATGCATTTAGCTAAAAAATAATTGTTCAATGTATCCTTGGGATCCTATCAACATCAAGAATATATTGTGAAGAAAATAGCATATGGCCAGTGGTTTTACAATATTTTATTATATAGTGAATGGTTTTAATTTCCAACAAGTTTTCTAGTTTTTATTTATCTTTCTGCAAATAAATGGGTGGCTTAGATATTTCTTAGCACTCATTTTTGAGGAAATTATATTTTCACAATGGTAAAATATAATTTCCCCATGGTACAATATGATTTTACGTCACACTGATTTATTGACACATTGCTATCTTCGCAACTTAAAACAATATACTTTCATAGATATTTCTTAGAGGTGAAGGGGGTGCTACATTAGGCTTGAAGAATACGAGAGAAAGTTATTTGAAGATCAAATCCCTAAAAGAGCTATAGACCTTTAATATACATTAATCTCCCTATCTCTGTAGCACATCTTAATGTGCTAAGTTCAATAAAGACAGACCTTACCAGCACACAACCCCCTCTGCTCCACCTGCCACCACCCTACCTCATTTTTTCTCTAGACACACAAAACAATGTAGAAATACTTTTACTCTGAAAATCACTGAATTTCACCCTCAGAACGGCTGTGCATTTTTCAGTCTAATAACACTGCAACATTTCCTCTGTTATATTTAATATCTCTCTATTAATTCTGCAGAATAAAGCATTTTAAGGCAATGTTCCTCCCAGTATTAAAGAAAATCACAGACAAGAAGTTGATAACTAAGAATCAACTTTTAAATGAGTAAACTTGCTATAAAATGCCTACCATTAATATATGCAAATTTATATTTAGAAGCAATTATCTTCAAATATGAAATCATTTATAAAAGCTTTGATTTATTTTCTTATTTTTATAAAGATTCTATACTCATATTTACTCCATCAGTTGGAATAAATGGTTCAGCAGGATTGGTGTTCATTGGTTTTATATAATAGCTAAGAAAAGTGAATATTATTCAGAGAATAATTAGAAACCAAATTTGCCTTCTGATCTGTAGTGGGTAAGTTAAAAAACATAAATTCCAAATTTATGAATTATGATCAAATTTTTCTTATCATACGTTTCCTTTGCCTGCTATTAATCTTGAGTCTGGATATTGGTTCTGTCACTTACCAGATGGTTAATCTTTCCTTACTTGTAAATCACAGATAATAAAAGAACTTAAAACTAGAATGTGGGTCTCCTGACTCATGGTCCAGTTTTTAATTCTGTTCATTTATTTTTGTGTTATCAGATATAGAGAGTTAATAAAAGAACTATCTAAGGATGCAGCATTTTGACAGTATTATCCTAAGGAGAAAATATTACTGCGCCATCAATCTAATCTTTTAAGAACACAAAGGCAACCACAACAATTATAATAGAACTTGTATATTCTACAAATCATATGGAAATAGTGACTTCATATAACATTTTTGGTTTTTACTACTAACTCCAGCTGGTCCATGGTATCTGCAGCATCAACAGTGGTCAGCGGTCCAGCCTGACCAATCTTAGAAGCAGCATCTCATTACTACCTGTGGGGTCCTGGCCAGGTTATGTGGGTCATTATGAATGTTTTGAGATACACCAACATCAAGAAATGTAAAATCTGCACTGACTGACATACTTGACCTCGGTAAGCCACAGTCGCCCAAGTCTACATCAGGCTACTGACCTCACCCTACATCAAGATGGAAGGATCAAGTGACACAACTTACATGATGCCCTTGGCACAGAACAGACGTTCAGTCAATGTGAGCTCCTTCCTCTTCCCCTGATGCCAGCTGGCTGGAAGACCACGTTAAACAAAAAAAGGAAGCTACGTTCTCCTTTTACCAGACAGCTGGTCATCCAGACATCACAGGCGTTCTACAATGTTGACTAATTTTTGCCACAGCTGACACGTATGTAATATGCCCTTCCAGTTCCACTGATGGGCTGAATTCATGACCAGGGGATAACTGTTTTCTTTAGTGCTCCGCATTTTATGAGACCAGATGGAGGTAATGTGGCAGTTTTGTGATGTTTGGTTCACTCTGTGGACCTTGAGCACTTCATTTATTGCCTTGTAAGAACAATAATGAAAATGTGTTACACTGTTCAGTCCTCGCCACAGTCCTGTGACGCTTAGGCATCCCCCCTTTCAATTTGTAGATGGGGCCCTTAGGGAGACAGAGCTAGTGATTTGGCTGGCCACACCCAGGTGGAAAGCAGCAGCCAGGATTTCAATCATAGAATGAAAGAGGAAGCTCAGCTGCCACATAAAGGGAACACATCATCTCCCTTCCTCTGCTCTCCTGGGAAGGGTTGGGGGGTGCCAGGGAATCATCACTGAACCCTGGATTCTACTTGTGATGCATTTATTTTAAAAAAAAATCTTGAAATTCTCTCTTGAGTAGTAAATATACATCCCTTTTCATATCACTCAAGTACAGCACTTACAAAATACAAGTTCAACAGGCAACATCTTTTTTAGTATATCTAAAATACACATAGCTTGAAGGGTATATGCCTTCGCTTTTTTGTGTCTCTTACCCAAGGGGAACGTTCCAAGTAAGGTATTTGTGTGTGAACGCCTACAATAGCGCCTGGTACTTACTGAGAGCTGTATTATTTATTTTTGCTGTTGGTATCTTAATTTTCAAAACTACTTGCTTCACGGACACTTCTCAGACCAACTGTATAGACTGCCGTGAGCATTCTGCTGATCCCTGGGTCTGTACAGAACTGCTGAATAAATATATTCCCCAAATGTGCTCCGTGCACAGGTGCACGCGGGGAGGCAAGAGGAACCAATACTCACCACCATTTCAGCCAGACAAAATTGGATTTCACTGGCTTTACGTATATTGGACCCGTTTGTCCAATTTCACGTGAAGAAAAGAATCTATTAAAAGCAAACAAAACTAAACAGACAAGCAAAACTAGCGCTATAGTAAAAGGCCATGATAATGCTGATGATTCCTGACGCATACGCGGGTCTAGGCGAGCCAGGAACCATTCGAACTAATTTTTCACTATTATCCTAGGACATCAGTTCTATTATTCCCATGTCAAGATGAGGAAACTGAAGAGGTTGAATGACTTATCCCAGGGCTCAGTTGAGAGTCAAGCTGGACACCGAAGCAAGACAGTCCAGCTCCTAAACCTGGGCTCTCAGCCACGCTCTGCAGCTTCTGGATAGTAAAGAAAGCTCCTTAACACATTTCAGATATTTTCCAGTCACTATCTGGGAGATCTAAACTTGATTCAGAAAAAAACAATTTAAGCTTTCTCGCCTAACAATATGACCTGAAAGCCGTATGCCCAATAAGTAAACAAAACAGAATTATAAAAAGCGACTTTGAGAAAGTATTGATGCAGCTGAACAGAAACAGCCTGCGGAGCCGTGACTCCAGATCCGTCCCTGAAATGATAAGAGGATGACAGCTAAGTGGAAACTGTAACAGAGGTAAGTAAGAAAACAAAACAGCAATCTTTGTGGCTTCTCCACTGGGTGCTGTGGCAGCTGCTTTAATGTCTCCGTTTATGGTCTTTGGGTCACTTCAGTGACCAAATCCAAGCAAAAGAGACTAAAATCAAAGAAGACATCTGAAATGATCAGCAGTGTCACGATTTATAAATGGATAAATATCCAACTATATACCCGGCAGACCCCTCCATCACCTCACCTCTTCATTTAAGGGACTTTGTTACACAGATGACTTCATGGTGATCAGGTAGTGACTCCAAGACAACTGATGGGCTATTCCCATCATACTATGTCACAATATCATGATACGAAATAAAACTAATTTGATTTGTAAAAGTTCTAGTTCAACATGCTGACCCACCACAGGTAGGTAGGTCTTTGTCTCTGTGAGCAGTCACACTTCATAGCCTTCCTTCTAATACACAGCACGAAGCTAGCGAGGCCAAGCCTGGTAAGCACCCCAAACCTTGGATCCTCAGCAGTTATAAGGGAGAAACAAATCATCAGGGACCAGGAATATGGACTGGGACGTGATGCCTGTGGGTGGGACCCACTACAGAGCTCCACACACAGGGCCACCTGGTTCCCAGGCCCTGGGTGGCTCTGGGCCCGTGTTCTCTCGGAAACTTGTCTTTCCTTCATAGCTTTTACGTACACAAGCTCAGTGATGAAAGGCAGGGTTTGAAATGCAGCTTAAGAAAAATGATTCTTTATGTCCCTTGGGTAATTACGAACTTGGCCCTCTTGACTTTTTTTTTTTTATCAAAGTTTACTTAAGTTTATTCTACCTTTTTTTAAATTACTTTTTTGTTCTGTTCTCTCCAACCACAAACAGACCACTGAGTTTCTTAAGAGAGGCATCTTGTAGCTTCCAAGTTAACTCCAACTAAAAGCATTTATATTGCATCTGCATGATCAAAAGAGTGAAATTATTGTATTCTGAAAAGTGTTAGATGGTGATGAGATCGTGCAGTTGGCATACTTTGTCCACGGTGACAACGTAACAACTGTTGTCAGGGATTCAAGTTTGGGTCAATACAAAGTCAGACAATTAAGTTCATGAACTCGTCCTAGAAAACGTGCTACGTGCCTCCTTGCTGAATATCACCACAGTCACCTTTGAAGGACTCCTGTTGACAGCTATGTGCGATGCAGGGCACAGTCTACCCTCTAAAGCACTTTCCCAGGATGTCAAATGATGACAGCTCTGATGGACAGTCCATAAAAAGACTTCTGAAATTGCTTCGAAGGTGACAGTAGTGATATTCAGCAATGACGTTTGTAGTACTTTTTCTAGTATGAGTTCATGAACTTAATTGTCTGACCTAGTAGCATTAGTAAAAGGTAAGAAAATGGAGCATTAAGAAGTCCCTACCCTCTGATATCCAAATTTTAATCAATATATACACTTTCCTCTTTGAGAAAGGTACTTTGAAGCACGGACTATGTTAAGCAATACATATTTATAAACTATTACTTTTATTTTTCTAGATAATTTCTTAAAATTATTTTCATTGGGTCTTTCCTGTTTTATTATGATTCTCAAAAGCGATGGAGGTAGCTGCCCTTTCTGCTCACAGCAGCTGTCTGCCCTCTCTCTGTGGAATGACAAAGGTGGCAAACAAGAAGAGGTGTCATCGGAGGTGGCTGGTTATTTCTGAGAACGTCACGAATAACCTCAGGTTGGGACAACTGACTCACAACTTTTATTAGAACCTGGTGTAGATTGGCCAGAATAATGACAACAAATGAAGGTAGAGTAAACAGAGCTGGAAGCAAGGAGAGGAAGAGCCGGCAATACCCAAGCTGGGTCCCCCATGTGAATAAAGGATGGAGCATGTTCAGTGGGGGGGGAAGGGTGTGGGAATTGTTTCCTGGAAATGTGTCTCAAATGTATCGCTTAAAGGACTCAGTTTCAGAAACAAGGGGGAAGGGTGGGACATCTCCAGTAATAACTGTCTGTGCAATAGAAGAGTTTTAAAAACACTTTTGAAAGCGGCTATTTTGGCCTCTGAAAGATACATGTGGAGTGACTGCACGTCTCTCCGGAGAGGCAATGTCCGCAGTGGGCGTGCGCACAGGCTCTGATATCAGATTTGAAATTTGACTCTCCTTGGTGCTGCAATCTACTTAATCTCTCTCTCTTAACATCCTCCTCCAGACAGTTGCCCCATGTCACTTATAGCACTGCTGTGAGAATTACGAGTGCTTAAGTCTGTAAAGCACTTAGGAGAGCGGCTGGCACACAGGACCAAGACGTATTCTCTATTCTTTCTAGATGTTACATGAACCCAATAAAGAATGTTAGCAAAAAGGGGGATCCAAATAGTTGGATGCTGCTGCTAGTGTTAGAGTGGGAGATGGAGAGACAGGGCAGAGACTGGATGCAGGGGCTTGAAGATCAGGTGCCTGTGTTAAAATAACTCTCACACAGACGCTAACAATTCATTCAACATTGATCTGGTCTACAAATCCTCACTCATTCTGTCTCTGCGTGACCACAGGCGAGAAGTGGCCTTCACCAGGTTTTGAGCTGTCCCTGCCTCCTTTTATAAACCTTGGCTAATCTTAATATCATTTACCTTGAGGTTTTAAAATTTCTCTGCCATTGAAATCAACATGAAAGTTCTGAGACAACCATATAATATATGAAAATGAGAGGAAAACCAATTCTAGAAATTACTACCCAAATTCTTAGTAAAAGCCAGCCTGTTGGCCTTAGAATCCCTGCCCACCCCCAATTAGTAAAACTACAAAAGATCTAAAGCCATGTCAGCCCAGGGCAGCCACTCTTTTTTCACGCCTGTCCACTCTCTTCTGCTCATAAACAAAGCTGTCACTTGTTTGGCTTATGTGAGGCATCCTGAATCCTTTTCTCATGGATCTCCAAGAGCTTGGAATAACCTCTAGTGGGGGACCAGTGCATTTTTAAAGCATGTTTTTACTACTTAATATATGGATAAAGCCAGCAGATCAGAAACAATCACATGTAGGTCAGGAAAGAAAATGGTACAAAGCTGACCAAGAGTTCTCTAATTTCCAGTAACAAAGGTTCATCCCCATATAATAAATTTACCTGTAAGATGATCCACAACACAGCAGTTTTAATAGAGTCAGAATGCAGCCATGTTGTGTACTTTATGATACTCTGGATTTTCAAGGGAACAGATTCCTCTGGAGTGAATTTTGCTTCTGTGAATAATCATGTGTCACTTCAAGTCCCTATCCCCATGAGAACTGTGACCTCAGAGTTCTCTTGGGAAGCTACATTTGTTCCCCTGCTATTATAAGCATTTGCCCCATAGGACATTAGGGCAAAGTTTAGTTCTGCCTCTTTTATTTTAAAGTTTTCTCTTTCCATTTGCCTTCATGGAATATAGACCCTACAACCACAAAGTCTGGATAAATTATGTTTGTAGAGAAGCCCAAAGACAGGAAAGGCAGGAATTAGTCAAGCTAGAGGGCACCACATGTTTCCAATCACTTAAAAATCATGTTATAAACTCAAATGGCTTTTCTCTATTACTGGGGGAAGGTTTTCTTTTCCCTTGATGAGCCTTATTCCAGAATCAAATCATATGACTGAGTTAGCAAAGTCGACTTAAATTGTAGATCAGACTGGCAGAAAACAAACAAGGTCCACAGGCAAGGCCAAGTGCGTGAAAAGAATGTGAACCAACTCTGCACATCTGGACACCGACCAAGTTCACTCCTGAGAGACCATCTGCAGAAAGAGGAATGTCTGTTCCAGCTTTAGGGAAATAATACAGATATTATAATAAGGATCTTTCCTGACGCTCATTCTCCCACTCTGGCACAGACTGAAATTTTGGAGCACCACTGAACTTAGTACAATGTGAGGACTACAAAGACAACATCCCACAGTGACAGTCACAGCACAAAGGCGTAGGTCATGTTCTTCAGGTTTGCCTAAGACAAAAGCTCAGCTCCACCCTACTGTCACTGCAGTTGTCAAGATGACACTGCCAAATCTGAATCCCATAACTCATTCAAAATTGATCTTTCTACGAATCCTCACTCATTCTGTCTCCTCATGCCCAATGCACTTTATTAGCAGTCATGCCAATTGCTCTTATGTTTAGAAATATTTTCTACACTGAATGAAAGGTTTTTTTAATCACATTTTAATAACTGTTAAGTTTGCCATGAATACAGCCAGAGAAGAACAAACACATGTAGACTTACATGTCAGAGTGTGAGCAAGAATGAGGTACACTAATTTCACTCCCTGGCTGTGAGATGGGTGGCTCCAAACCGGAATCACAGCAAACATACTTCAAATATGTTTCTCATAAAAATAGCATATGTCTTACAAGGTATTTGCTTTCGCTTTAAAAGGGTAAAATACTTATGAGATCCACAAAAGTCAAGGTGTGAAGTTTTTGATTTTTGGTACTTAACCATTACGTTCCTTCAGAACATGGTTCATCCTATTTTTTTGTACTCTTGACATTATTAACTGGAGAATCACTTTCTTATTAACTGGGGAATCACTTTCTGGAGTGTTTGAAAAATGTCAAAATGTTTGGGTTTTCAAATAAATAGAGACGTTCCTGGCATTTTACGGCAAGGTTTGGGGAAACAAAGCATCCTGCAAAACAGAGGGCTAGAAATAGTTGTCATTTACCAAATGCCAAAGGCTACTCCAAGTTGAGGGTCTCATCTCATCTTGACATTTCTTTTAGATTACTGGTCTTTGCAGTGTGGACTCTCCACGCACCCTCTGACTTCTCCTAGGAGCCACGCTGGCTTTACAGAGCTCATTCTCTCTGATGTGACAGGTGGGGCATTTCCGTTGCCTGTCCAAAGAACACTGGTTTCTCTCTTTCCTTTGAGACGGTGATAAAGAATACACTGTGTGATCCACATCCCTGTTGTTCTTGGTTCACTGTCTTATTTAAGAATGGGGAAGAGAGTTGAATGTTATAGAGTCATTCAACCAATACGAAGTCCTTCATAAGGAAATCTTGGAGGTATGTCAAATATTCTTGTATGCAATCTTCTTTCACCCAGAGTCTACCCATCTCATTCTTCCCTTCACCCACTCGCTTATCAAACATAAGCAAACATCTGCTATGAGTAAAATATCGTGTTGGGCCCCACGGAAGGGGCCTCCCATCGTGTGTATCACACACAATCGTAATGCCATCTCCATTCTGGGACAGTCACATTTATGTTATTTGATTTCTTGTTCTTGTTTCTTATTCTCTCTAATAACATGCCCTCAACTCTTCCTTCCTCTTGAGCTAGAAAAAACTTGCCCCTCTGCAAAATCACTGTCATCCAATTTGCTGAGATACGTCCATTCACAGATTAGCATTTTGACAATTTCTTCTCCTATAGAGAAAGCCACATGCACGTATTTTATCACTGAAACTAACAACATACGATTTATGCTAATATTATAGAAGTGAAAACTGAGGCTTAAAAAGGTTAAATCACTCGTCCATAGTCAAAAAAACTTGTTCGTGAATTTCCGAACAGGTCTAGCCGATCTGAGAACCTGTGTTCTTAACTCACACAAAATATTTCTGACAGTTAAAATCACCTTTGTGTTACTTCCAGCAAACTTTAAATACACTACTTAAAAAGTCAGCATCGACACATTTGGCCTTCACTCTCAGCGCCTGGATGAAATTAATCATGATTGTTTTAGCAAACCAATTGAACTTTCCAAGTTTCTATTAATAATAAAGTTTCAGAGTTTAAAAGCTTTCCGGGTTTCTTAGCTAATACAGACCTGCAAAGCAGAAATTCCAAATATAACTGGGTAGTCCTCTGTGATTTTTCAGTGCCTGCAGGCTTTTGAAGTTCTGTAGATTTGCCTTAATCTGTTGCTAGGAACACTGCACATTGCTCTAAACAGCCTGCCAGTCTGAGACACTTGGCGTGAATGACATCAGTGTTTCTTTTATCTAGGTCAGAGGATGGTGTGAACCGGTAAGGGAGGTTATGGGAGGTGAGGAATTCCAGGATAAAGAAATTAACTGGAGGAAGTGAAAAAGAAAAAAAGAATCCACAGACCCCAAAGATAACCTTTTCCACTGCAGCCCCCTCGCTCTCCGCCAACGCACCCCTGGAGAGCTGCTGCAATCAGTTCAGTCCAGTCTGATAGCAACTCAGAAGGGCCAGCATGCCGCTGACAGCGTGTCACACCACTGTCACACCCGCGGAAATCACAGAAACCCACAGATAACAGAGAGAGTGACGCTGCTTTGAGGCCTCCATCAAATGTCAGAGTTTGGAATTAGGAAAGTTGAGAGTAAGACATTGGTCTAGATTTTTCTCTTAACACTTGTCTGGCCCGAGCCTAAAACACAGGCATAGCTTTGTTATTATAAAAGAAATGAGTGATTTGCATTCAGATCATCCTTGCTTTCCTTCTTAGAAGCTTGGAAGCCTGAAAGACATTGAGAATGCCAGGGTAGATGGTACACGCGGCACCTTCCTTCTGCTACGGTAACTGTTGTGATTGCCACCCTACGCTGGTCCCCTCAAGAGGCAGGTTGTCATTTCTGCCTTGCTCATAACTGCTTAGTGACACGGTAGTGTAGCGTCTGCCCTGTGCAGTGAGCACAGCAGCGTGTTCTAGCATGCCGATATATACCATATTTTACCTCTAAACCTTCAGCTCTTTTGGAATTCATTTTGGTATCAGAGATATATGTTTTTTTCTAAATGGTTCCCTAGGTGTCCTTATACCCAACACCTCTTACTGACCCGTTCCTCCTTCCCCCATTCTTTTGAAGTTCCACATTTATTGTACATGACATTCCAGTGGGAAATTTTAATAACCAGAAAGGAGAAACTAAACGGGGAAATTAAAAAAAAAAAATCCAGTTCCACTGAAACACCGTAAACATGTTCTCTCTCTCTCCTTTCTTAAAAAAAGGGAAAGGAGAAATACAAGGGAAAAGCCGTTTTTTTACATCTCTCCATCTTTATTATGGGCTGTTTTCAGCAGATGTGATCTATTCTTATTTTTAAGTTAATCATGCTATTCAACTGTTTAAAAGTTCTTTGACACCTGTGTACAGTGTTGCTTACTGGGGAAGTTGGGACAGTTGAATGACACTTTTGCCAGCTCAGCCGCAAACTGAGTTGCTACTCAATTCATACCTTTTGCCATGTTTCATGTTTGCCTGGGAAGGCCCGGCAGGTAACGGGTGCTTTTAAGTGATGGGAGATTCTGCTTTTGTTTGAGCAAAATGGTGATCATATTTCACTATTCTTTTCTGAATGTCTTTATTAGGAAAATAAAACTGAAAATAAACTAAAGGCCCTTAGGGAATTTGTAGAAAACTCTGCCAATGAGTTTGGTTGATTTATTTATTCATTTTGTTCATTTAACAATTATTTATTGAGTGACCATGAAGATGATTTCAACCAAAGGTGAATGGTGAACCTGCTAGGTTTAATAAACCTAGCCCAATTCAGGGTTTTACTAGACCGCTACTGTGGAAACACTGAGTGTTAGTCTTCAGGTCAAACAATACAGAGTTGTTGTATAGGGAAAGTAAATGTACCAAATTCATTCATTTCTTCTCAACTCCTTTTTTTTTTTGGCTTAAATGTAGAAAACAAAATAAATTCAAAAATCTTTCTGGCGTTTACTAAGAGAGGTATTTGAACAGAAGGGGGACATTTGGTTTCAAGAAAGCATTGTCCATAATAGACTAACCAGATGACCACCACATTTGGGAAAATGATGCAAAGTCATCTATCCTGTCTGGGTGTGTTGATCTGTACTCATCATGCCTTTTTATTTTCTGTATTTCTAATGCTGTGACATCTGGAGCCTTTAGAACCTTGGAGATACTGCCGTCTGGGGCTAGCCAACACCTAGAGATAGTGTCTAACCTGGGAGAGTGCCTTTCAGACAGAAACCAACCAGCCCAGAGCACACTTCCCAGCCATCTCCTCCATCAGTCTCTCAGGCTCTGCATCACTCACGATCCACCTACCTACTTACCTCAGGGGCCCAGTCCTAAAAAACAAGGGACAGAGGGCAGCACCTGTGGCTCAAAGGAGTAGGACACCGGCCCCATATGCCAGAGGTGGAGGGTTCAAACCCAGCCCCAGCAAAAACTAAAAATAAAACTGCAAAAAAAAAAAAAAAGAAAAAGAAAAGAAAAGAAAAGAAAAAAGAAAAAAACAAGGGACAGAGTCAACCCCCCAGAGCCCACTGAGATCATTCAGCCAGGCAAACTTCAGCCTACTCACACTGCCTTGTGGTTCCATCCTGTGGAGACCACAGAAGGCTCCAGCCCATGTTTTCCTCTGGTTCCTCTGCTTCCTGACTGACCCTGCTGGTTCCCTGAATGGCCCTGCAAAACTTGGGCTGCCCCTCTCCTCTTGGGAACTCAGAAGTGACTGTCTTTTCAATGGCAATCTCTCCTGATCTGTTGGGCTCACCATACCTGAATAATAATAAAACCTACACACACACACACACACACACACACATATATATATATATATATATTTTTTTTTTTTTTGCAGTTTTTGGCTGGGGCTGGGTTTGAAACTACCACCTCTGGCATATGGGGCCAGCGTCCTGCCTTTGAGCCACAGGCACTGTCCAAAACCTATATTTTTAAATTTAGTTCTTATGTGAACTTTGACAGAAAAGGAAATACTTCTTTCCAGATATAAAATAGTCTTTCTGAATACATTGGCATGTTCTGATATGACTTATCAGACAAATAAAATTCCATTCTATATATAAGAAAAAGAGTTAAAGGATAGCCTATAATGTTTTATACTTTATAATCAAAATATTTAAAGTATGTTAATTTTTAAAATACTCCACTACATAAAAGTCTTATTTTATTGATTTTAATATATTGGATTAGAGTTCTTGGAAATTCTCTTTAAAGTTTAATATGCCTATATCTGGAAACATTGTGATCATTTCTTCTTGATGGCTCCTTGCCCATTAGTTGGAAGTTGTAATGACATTTGATTACCTGATATGGATATTAGTAAGAATTTGGGGGCTAGTAAAATGTAAAGAGTTTATATTTTGTTGTTTATTAGAATTTTTAAAATGTTATTTGTTGTGTATGGTGGCAGGGTAGCTACTAAGGGGAATCTGAGTACACAGTGGGATCAGGTTCGAAGCTTTCCGTAGTAGAAATAACACAAATGTTTAAAAAACAGGAATCGTATTGGCAGTACTAATACGCATTTGATAGAATAACTTTGGTGGGTACCTCTTGTGGTAGCCAAGGGCAAACACAATCTAGAGCAATCCTTTAGCAACCAGACTCTATCCCAGGTGTCCTCAAACTACGGCCCAGGCCACATGCGGCCCGCCGAGGACATTTAGCCAGCTTGCTGGGTGTTTTTGCTGCTGCTGCCTGTCCTGCTTAGCAGCCCACTCATCCTGGGGCCCGCAGTCTGGCCCTCCAATGGTCTGGGGGACAGTGAACTGGCCCCCTGTTTAAAAAGTTTGAGGACCTCTGCTCCATTCTATTTCTGTATAAACATTCTAGGTTCAAGATAAATTGAAAAGACTTGCCAGAAATGGTTATAGTCCCTATCTCCAAGGAAGAACCACCTGTAGCCATCTGCTCCCATTCCAGCTACCAAGCCTCTGCAGCCCGGGGCTCCACTAAGGAGCCCAATGTCTGTCAGAACATCATGGCTTCAGAAGGACACCTCTAGAGGAATCGTCATATCACACACCCTGCCCTCCATGTTCCTGCTCTCCAAACAACCCAGGCCTATTTTAAGGAATCTAGAAGAAATAGTTAAATGTTCTGAGAAGCTCCTTACTTTGTCTGAATCTATACTACTTTGGGAAGAGTCAGTAGGCAAAATAGACCTCAGGGACTAAGGTAAAGAGACATAAAAGCTACTGATGGTGATTTACACCACCCCCGCACCCTACAAATCATATTTCATCTCGATTTAACAGAACTCTTTGTAAAAGTACAGCTATGTCAGTATGTGTAAACAATTGTTGATAGAGATTTCCAAGCTTAGCTACAGACTAGATGGACACAAATCATGAATAGCAGAAATGGCAGTCACAGTAGACTCAGCCCCGACCTGCCTGGTAGCCATGTATCCATCCTTCCTCCTAAGCGCCCCCTTGTTCCACTCAGAGAGTGAGCAGTCATGTCTTGATCCAAGCAGGCAGGTCTTTCCCCAGTCCCCAGAGATAAATCATAACTGCATTCTTTACCAAGATATAAAGATTGAGTGTAGGTTAAAAGAAAGGTTTTGTAATTAAGAACTTGGCAAGTTTAAAGTCCAGAATAAAAAAGTGTGAGGCAGAGGGGCAGAAAGGATACAAAGTGTTAGGAAGTCGAAATGTTTCAGAAAATTAGAGACATTATCAAATACATAAGGAAAGGCTACTCTTTTCCCCTTAACTCAGAGGACTTCATTGCAGACAAGTAAATGTGTTTGAACAGACTGGCATGCGCTTTCAGGTCAGTCCCGATAATCTCTAAACCTTTTTAAACCTCTTTGCATGTTGCAGTAAGCTAGTTATCTAAAGAGTAAACACAGACACTGTTCTAGGCTTTCCTTCACTGTTTACATTGATTATGGTTCATCAAATAGGAGAGTAACTTTCCAGTCCTTTTGCATGGAAGATGACCAGGGTGCACAGGGATGCCACATTCGGGCATGTGGGACTATAATCGTCATGGAGATAGGAACAGGCTTGTGTTTGTAACACAGAGATTAGAGGCTCCTGAACGTCTTTCCCCTCATGCTGATTAAGTCCTGTTAAACACTTTTAAAGAAGTAGCCAGATTTTAGATCATGGCAGGACAATTCAGTATATTTCTCGTATGAAAATGCCGCTTATCAATCCTTTGTACACCTCGAGTTCCACAACTTTGAAATGTAACTATTGTTCTTACAGAGAAAGCATGACATCAGTTTCAGCTGTTTTCTGCCCACATTGCACCGTTTTCTCACAGAGTCTGAATAAAAAACTCCGTGGAGAGACTGGACAAGGAACTCAGCAGCCAATATGTGGATAAAAAGAGGGGACATTCCAGTTTAGAGTATGAGAATCTTCTTTCCACACTGACATGATTCACTAACGGGACAGATAATTTTGATACTGTATGTTACTTGTTAATTGCTTTGAATAACTTTATGTTCACTGACTTTGATTGTATCGTTTTTAATTTTTTTTTTGTTCACTGAATTTTAATAAAACTTATTTGACTTTATTAGTTTTCAAAGTCCGCTGAAAGGGAGACTGAGTTCAAATAAAATTTTCAAATGCTCTTTCTTCTTTTAATTGTCCAAATCTCAGCAAGATAATTAAACTTAATTAAGACCTGCAAGGACATTCCACAGGTTGATAATGCATTTTATTATGAGCTTTCATTCTTGGCTCCATTACTGCTGAGTCTGAATTTCCTTATTATTCTATTGTTCTTTCATTAGACATAAACATTTGAGCAGTTGGAGTACTTTTTGGTATCCTTTCTTAATTACTCCTCATTTTAATGTACCTTTCCTTCATTTTTACATTAGATAGATATTCTAGCTTTTTCTTATACAACTTACATATTTAAAAAATCCCTATACCTTCTCCTTTTTAGAATATGGGTTTTATGAATACTAATCCCTGGATGTATATTTGGATACAACAGAACAATGTAAACATTGTTTATACCTTTGTATTTTTTATGAGTCTACTTAAGGAGCTGATATATAAAATTGGTTCCTGATGAATGCCTGTCTGTCCACCCAAGAGCGTGGTTTTGATTCCTGTTGTACATACTCCTCGTGAATAAGGTTCTGCGTCCCACCTGCTTTCATCAGCTTACCCTGGAGTTTTACTGTCTCTGTGTTCACAGAATGTCAAGTTAGCAAACTCGAATATGCTGATAACAAAGGCTTTGTAGGTTGGTTAAATTAAATATTAGTACATCAAGAGATAACAAGTACTATTTTGTTTTCTTTTGGTTCTCAAATAGACTTTTAAAAATCTCTCTCTCTCTCTCATGCACACACACACAAATGACCAAGTAGAAGTTTTCATTCTGATAAGCAAACACACAGAAAACTCCCACAACTTTTGTCCACAGCTCAGACCCCAAGGTGTTCTATTCTCTCAAAAGTTTCAGCTGCTAAAACGTAGGTGAAGCAAAAATACAGCAAAGCAAATACTCAGAAAGATAGTAACTTCTATTTATATCCAAAGCAGTTTCCATATGTCTCCATATTAGCTAGCACTGGAATTCCATCTATAAAAACAGCTGTATCATTTGGCAGCAGAAATTACTGAAAGAATCCGAGAAAACAGGACTAGAATAATCACATTTCAGAGTGGAAGGGCAGCACCATGTCCAATCTGTTGCTGCGATCTGGCCAGCGTGGGGAGCAGGATGGATCCCGACAGAGACGGAGGGAGTAAATAAAACCGCACACAGTCCAGGGCCTGCATTGGGCTGATTTAAAAATATACCCAAATCATCAAACACAATCCACAGCAGTACCCGGCAGTCTATCTCCAATCAAGGGAAAATCACCCCGCTCTCACCTGGCACAAACACACACTTCAGCGGTCAGGGACAGACGCAGGCTGCGCTTGCAGGCTGGGAGACAGGCAGCTGTTCTGCCCTGAGCCGCTCACGGCACAGTCAGCCGATCGGGAACCACTGTGTGTGCTCACTGCAGCTTCTCCCATGACTCCATCACCCAGGAATGGAAACCACAGCCGGCTCCCCAGCACTCGCAGCGCCCTAGCCGCTGAGCCCAGGTGAAAATGCTGAGCCCTGCAAGGTCACGGCAAGGTGACCACAAGCAGAAGGAGTGTGTGGGGAAGAGGAGGGGCTGTCACGGAGAGACCCTAAAGTCCAGGCACCTTGCCTTTCAAGAGATTCTGAACTCCATAAATCAGAGCTGGGATGGTAAGAGGTCAGAGAAGCACTAAATCTGAGAGGCCCAAGCCACAGCAAGCCAATCAGCTAACCGGGGCATTTGCTCTGTCCCCTCTCATCTCCACCCCGTCTCACGCACACACACACACACACACACACACACACACACACACACGAGGCAGTCTTCAGTGTAGCTATTCTAATTGCCCTAATATCCTTCTCAGGCCCAAAACTCTGTGTTCGCCTCCAAGGTAATGGGACTTGAAGAAGGGTCTTAGAAAATTCAAGTATTTGCCACAATCAGAAATTATTCTTTTAAGAGCAAAATGAGTTCTGGTCCATAAACTAACTTGTATTAATAAGGCCTTGCATTCTGTGTACACACTAGAATCACATAGCCAACCCCCATATTTAAAAAAATAGTGAAGATGTATTTATTTCACAGCTGACTGACAGAATCAATTACAATGTCTCATAAAAATTCCTATCGTCTTTTTTTAGATTAGTCTGGACTTAGGCACATTTTAATTTTTGAGGTCTTCAAGAAGGCATTTCTTGCCTAAAATATAATTATTATGCATCTATATATTCGAGAGAGATATAAACATGTTTATAAATGTTTGCTTGAAGAATCTGTTCTTATCTCTCATATTTTAATGCTCTTCTCAGAAAAGAAGAAAAAATAATTTTTAAGCTTTCAGGTACCTTAGGTAATGTTATTTCTTCTTAGTTGTATATTTTTTCTTATGGGCAGTAATTATTTACTGCATTTTAGGTCAATCACATGAACAAGAATTTATTCTCCCCCTTTAGAGACTTTTTCTTCCTCCTCTAACCACCACCATTCACTAACAATGTATCCAGTCTCTCAGGCATCAGTTTTGTAACCTGTAAAACAGAAATTTGTTGGAAGTATTTACTTTGTGTACTTTCTTGGCTGGAGGCATGAGGGTGAAAGGGACAAAGTGTAGGACAGAATCCTTTCCCCATGTAGACGCTGGAAAAATACACTCGCTGCCTTCCCGCCTGCCCTTGCCCGGGTTAGTCCTGGACTAGTGAATTACTTCGTGTTTTCAGGGAGGACTCCTTGAGCTTCAAGGAAAGTACTTGTTTCAAGCGGGCTATAAATAGAGTCCACAGTTTTACTGGACTGCTGTCCTCTTTGTGGCAGAGCTTGATGGCAGCCACCACATGGCCAGCGGCAGTCACTTGTGAGCAACATGAGCTCTGTCTAGTTTCTGAGGCAGAACCAGACCAGTTAAAACTTGGATAGAAAACGCTCATGTCCACGGCTGGTCTCCTGTGCGCCCTGTGTCCTGGCCGACTCCTGTGTTTCAGGGGAAGGGGATTAATGAAGGGGAAAGCTTGGGGATGGAATGCCAAGTTCATAGCTGAGTTATTAATTCAGTAACAAATGCATCTGGGCATTCATGCTAATTTCCCTACAATTACTTAAGCATTGCAGGGAGAGAAAGAGAGAGAGGGAGATGCAGAGAACAGGTAAGGAACTAAAAATCTGCCCACCTGTGTGATGAGACACACAGGACTGGGTTAGTTCTTAGAATAATCCTATGTGGTAGCTGTTATTATTCTCATTTCATATATGAGAATAATTAGCTTGCACACAGTTAGAAGTCAGTAATGGAGGTGTAATTACAATGAAAGTTTATGATCTAGTGTCCCACATTCAGAGTAAATTAGTTAACTTATAACTTTTTCATTAAGAGAAAGGAAATAATATTGGATTATTATACAGTGAGAGTAGGGAAGGCAGGGAACAAATGACCAAGGACACTTCTTGAGGGTATTTTCAAGGCAAGTTAACTTTGGCATAAAGAATCCAGAGATTTTTAGAAAAATATATTTTGATTTTTTTTAAAAAAGGTTTTTGATAATTGTTCCTTTTTTAAAAAAAAAAAATTGGGTCCTGCCTGTCTTCAAATTGAAGAAGCAAGTTCAGAGGTCTTTATCTAAAAGTAGAATACTACTGTTTTTCAACAAACACTTCTTGCACTATTTTACTGTATTTGCTTAAATTACCAGACCCCTTGGAATTCCTCTAAGAAAGCAAGGCAGCCTCTTGACCTTAGATGTAGCAGAAGGCTTTTTTCAACCTCCAACTGTAGTTTGGAGTCTGGTGTAATAGCCATAATTTTCAGTCCCCAGGTCTGAGGATGATAATAAAATAGCAGGTTCTTTCTACCAATTTTATTGGAACGTAGAGAAGAAGCCCGAATTGCAGCCCACCCCACATATGTTTCTGTTCTACCCTCGAAATGTCAAAAGTGTTTAAACTGTGTGAGTCAGTATCCCAGTTCACACCAAATCCTGAACACAGGGAAGATGGTCTTCCTTCTGTCCCCCTTTTCCTGATTTGGGGAATTTAATTTTAAGAGTATCACTGTCTGCTTACACTTTGCCTCTGCTTTAAAATCTAACTCCCATCTGCAAAATGTGCAAAATTGCCTCCTCATTTTCCTCAAATCTAGCCTTAGACACCTAGACTTTTGACAGTCTTGCCTATAGAATCAATTTATTATTTGGGAAATTTTTATTAAAGAGAAAAATAACACCTTTTAACACCTAACCCACTAAAGTAATGATAGTCAAAATAAATAGTGCCAAAAAAGAACAAAGACAGATATTTTGTCTCAAAATTGTCTCAAGTTAAAAATTTTTTACATATACATGTGTTTTCTTAGGTTTCCACTTTTTGCCTTAACAAAATTAAAAAGAATTAAATTTTAATAACAATAACAATGTTTAAGATAAGGACTACAAACAAAAACCTCGTAAAAAATGAACAAAGATAAATACATTCGGAAAAGAAAGTAGACGATTGCTGCATCGAAATATTAAGTAATAATAATAATAATGCAAAGAAAGTAACATTCACATTGTCAAATCAGAGTACATCTATGATCGAATGCTTTGACTCTGAGGTTCAGTATGGAGTCATCAGTTAACTTCTTCTTATTCTTTTTTTTCCCAAAGTCTCAAAAAAATAGACAACTAATATTTATAAATAAAAGTAAATGATAATTTCAAAAAACAGATCATGCCAAATCTTATAGACAATAGAAAGAGAAGAAATACTTCAAAATTATTCTGCTTCATCTGGATACACCTGATACTGAAATTGGAGAAAATGTATGACTATAGAGGGGAAATTACAAACATATTACACTTACAAAGGAGGATGCAATATCCTAAACAAGTTAAATTCCAAATGAAAAACAGAAAACACAAAACACTACAGCATCCTAAGTAACCAGCCAATCCATATGAAAGAGGTAAGCAGCCGCAACTATCTGGTGTTAACCTGATTGCAACGTTAGCTTGAAGGGTTAGTTCTGAAGCTCACTACTACAGCTCGCTTGTTCCTGTGGCATCATAAATACCACAAGTTTTAGAAAAAAAGAAGAGCAAGTTTTAGGAAAAAACTTCATATATTATAAAGTCTATAGTGACATATGTGACACACGGCAAAGTGAAAAGGCCGCTTCCTTATTCCAAAACCAATTTTATTTCTCAATGACTAGAATGAGAAAACAATGATAATCAGAATTAATTTTTTTAAAACTCAGAAACTATTGCAGTGATACTTTAGCAAAATAAAATCTAGTGGCAAAGCTTTCATTAATTCAGATATCTCAATTCAGAAATTTGAAAATAGAAACACAAGTTTTGGTAGTTTCCTCAAATTATCATGCTGCCCCACTAAGGTACCTGATTTTCAAACTCCACACCTCGTATTTGCCTACGTATACCGACCACAGCAGAAAAAAGGGCGTATCCTTTCCAATTTCCTTTCTTTGCCCTGGCACCTTCATTTTTTTCCCCTCTTGGACTCTGAAATCCTGATTTCAGAATCAAATATTGAAAAGAAACTTGCGATGTAGTTTAAAGGTAGGAAGAAGAAAACATCCACAAGCATGGGGTCCACGTTCACTGTCAGGGAAGAGAAGGAAGGACGCGTTGCTTTCCATTTGGTTCTGGCTACCTTGCCCAGGAGGAGACTTTCCTGAGGCCCCCTAGTGGCAGGGTTTAATTTCACCCAGATATTCCTGGAGGTCTGGCCTGAAATGATTAGAACCTCCACTTAGGATGAAGCTGGACTCCCAGATGAAAAGGTTGTTTCTAACTAGAGAAGTAACGAGAGTGAGTTTTAACACGTTCCCCCATGTCCCTTCCCCTGGACTCCTTTCCTTAGGCCTTAGGAACCACTCCACATAATTCCCAGGAGCCCTAGAGAGCAAAAACTGTTGAGATTCTGAAAGTCATTTAGGCAAAAATTGAGAGAAACTTTTCCTGTTTCAACCTTTTCTTGTAGATGTTGAAAGACAATCTCTATGAAGTCTCCTAACCTGTTATTCTAGAGAACACGGTATGCAGTTTAAACTGTGAAACTGAGCAGTTCCTGACCAGTCGTAATTTACTGTATTTTTAAACATAATTGAGATTTTTGCTGGATGGTAACTTTTCTCTAGCTTAGAAAGATGTATCTCTTAATGCCTTTTCTACCCTAAGGTGTGAAGAATAACTGTACTGGTTTTATTCAAAACTTTCTGAAATACATTTAATACCTTTCAGAAAAAGAAAGAAATGCAACCCTGGAGATTACCCTTTGTGAACACAGAGGAGGGAACTCCTTAAATCTGTTTTAAAAAGAACAATCAGGGTCATCGGATGTAATTGAAATCTTTGTAAAAATGCAGCCTTGTAGTCTAATTGCTTCCCCCACACCCCCGCAGGTGGCTCAGAGGACGCTTTTGGGAACCAGGGAGCCAGAGCTGGGTGACAACAGCATCAGCTGCTGCTCCAGCAGGGACACACAGGAACGTGGCTGCTCTTGTTTCTACCAAAAGGATTCTAGAGGGTAAAACCTTCAAAAGCTCATGAATACAAAAGTGTGAGTCTCCAATAAATTCTCTTAAAGAAAATAGTAAATACTATTCTTTATGTTATATCTTTGGTTTGGCCTGTAAATAAAGAAATGCATGTGTTTGCATTATTCCTTCTTTTTAACTGGGATAATGTTATATTTCCAGTTATTTGGGGAAGCTGAATAACATCTGAATATGCTTCAATTTTTTTTTTTGTCACCCTCAATTGAGTGCCATGGCATCTTAGCTCACAGCAAGCTCAAACTCAATTAAGTGCCATAGCATCTTAGCTCACAGCAATTTCAAACTCTTGGTTTTAAGTGATTTTCTTGCTTTACCCTACCAAGTAGCTGGGGACTATAGGGATAAACCACTGCGCTTGGTCTTAAACTTAATTTTTATGGAATGAACTAAAATTATTCTATTAAATCTCATCTTATTTGATAATAAAAGTAACTGAAAAACTAAAATTTATACATTTTAAATTATAATGTTTTCTAATTTAAAATTATTTAAAATTCAAATAATTAAATTAATTTAGATTAATATTTGAATTATAATTATTTTATAATTTTAAATTATAAAAATAACAGTAAAAGATTTGTTTTATTAATTATATTCTATCATGAAAAAAGTCAACAGTAATTTTTAACATAATCCACACAAAGGAATAATCACACCATGTCTCCTGTTCAAAATTTAGATATTATTTTGAGGAAATGCTTCCATTTAGATTTAAAGATCTTAATATTGAAGAAATTATACCTACAGCCTCATCATCTCTGCAGTGACTGTGCCCATCTTTCTATCTACAACATATACCTGAGTATATGTGGGTAGAGTTGTATATGGATAGATGTATATATATTCTGATCTTTGTTCACATGTAGTTCTTCACATGCATATAGTACACGTATAAATTTTGGTTTACTATTTCATTTAGAATATTTTAGCTCAGTGGTTAGGGCACTGGCCATATACACCAGGGCTGGCAGGTTCAAATCCCAGCCTGGGCCTGCTAAATAACAATAACAACTATGACAAAAAATAACCAAGTCTTGTGGTGGGTAAGTCCCAGCTACTTAGGAGTCTGAGGCACAAGAGAATGGCTTAAGCCCAAGAGTTTGAAGTTGCTGTGAGCTCTGAAGCCAGGGCACTCTACCGAGGGTGACACAGTGAGACTCTGTCTCCAAAATAAAAGGAATATTTTATAAGTATTTTCACTTGTATTTCCAATCTTCAAATGAGATACTGTAAAGCATTTTGTAATTACAAGATAGATAAACAGTTATGACACTATTATCTTCACCACCTGCATAGTAAGTACTTTTTGAAGGTATATAATACAATGTCTTTATACATCTTCCTATTTGGGGACCCAACTTTAATCATTTCTTGTTTTTCTTTTTAGGAAATGTATGCTATTATACTATTAAGAAGACTTTTTTCTATAAATTCCTTTTCCAAAGCCTTCTTTGAAGGACAAATTTGTAGAGAAATGGATTACCGGGTCAAAAAGTCTAATTTGTACTGAGTGCTGTCCTTGGATAGAAAAACTGGCTATAGTCGTTTACATTTCTTTGTGAGATGGACAATGAACACGTAAGCACATTTATAATTATCTGTTATAAATTCTGTCAGATACTTTAATCAATATAATAGTTTTCCATGTGCTACTGGTCCAAGTTTGTGCAAATTTTGTATTTATGCTTATTTTTATCCCTAACACAGTGACTACCATTTATCCTCATGGAACAGACAGATCTTGATGCCAATGTTCTCCTGAATGTTAATGTCACTTATCCATGATGCTAAGTTCTAAAGGACTACTTATACATTCTAATTACTTACCAACACGTATATGTCACCTTTTCAAAAAACCCATCACAGTTTGTTGGATAAATTATTCCATGTATGGATCCTTTGAAGATTTCCAAGCACATCTTGTAACAGAAAACATTTTCTTTACAAGTTAATGATAGAATACCACAGTCACTGTTTCCATGTTGAAATTCATAAGTCATTTATTCAGTGTAGGAAGCATTTTAATATTATTCACATTTTCCATTTTATACTATTACCAGTGATTAAAAATTGTTATTTTGATACTTGTTGTTCAGTATGCTCGCATTATCCTCATTATTTAAGCTAGAAAACCCGGCCTACCTTACCACAATGAACAGGCTCACAGTCATATGTAAACTCGCTATCTCAAGTTGAATTTGGTTTAAATTCAAAGAGCACTTCTGGGGAATTATTTTCAACAGAGGGCAAAATTTTAGTTCTATAAGTGTATAATAAAACATTATATAAAAAACAAGAAAGCTAGTCTATCTTTAAGGACATAAAATCTGCATATTGAGAGCAACACTTATATACGTTTGAACATACTACGTGTGTGTGTGTGTGTGTGTGTGTGTGTATATATATGTATTTTTTTTTTTTACTCACTTTTCTATTCCCTACCATTGCAAATTTTGACAAGGAAGATTGGAGAAATAAGGAAAATCTGAATACCACTGAGAATCAGCAGCAAAAGGTGGAAAAAACACTGGAATGGGAATGAGCGGGGTTCTGCCACTTCCCACTCGAGCAATGTTAGGAAAACACCTCCCTCTCTGTTTCTGTTTCCTTAACTGTCAAATTAGATCCCACTCAGATGTCGGGCATGGAAATGACGTGTAAATGGAGAATCTACAGAGCTGTCATTGTATGAGACTCTCCACTAAATTTTATGAATTTGGCATTACATTGAATTTTTTAAAATGAACTCTACTAGGCAATTCTAAATAATAACACAAAATAAAGGCAGATGGCCTTCAGCTTATGCCAATATTTATTCATAAAGCACAGGACAGAGGAAGGATGCCCTAAAAATGAATTGACGAGCATTTCCCCACAGCTTTCACAGCGGCACTCCTTTGCAGAGCGGCTAATTTGTGGTCCTCATAATACACCTTCTGATAACTACCCCTCCATAAACTCCATGACATTGCCCATTAAAAACGAAAATCCTCTATAATGGCAAGCAATCTTTTGTGAAGAGAGTTGCTATGACATCTTGCTGGAAAAGGGAAGACAGGCATAAACAAGTGGGCACAGGCAATAGTGGGGGCAGTAAACATCTCGGTCACAACAGGGAATCAATAAATGTTAACTGGCCATACAGAAGAAAACCAACAGAAGAACAATTTCACTGGGGAGGGAAAACACCCACTGCAGGGAAGGGACCTAAAAGTAGAGCCTCATTTCTCTCCAATGAAAAGATGTATTGTCTAAGACTAGTTTTCACATTCTCACCAAAATTCTGACTATTTTGCTCAGTAATAATAGAGCAGAGAGATGCAGTTAAGGAGAGCGGTGGAGACAAATGGAGACTCTTTCAGTGATAAAACCAGTCACTCCCTGCTGTGGTCTTGAACATTTCTTTCCTGATTTACACTGTCTCAAATTAGGCTCAAATGGTCAAGAGAATGAAAAGAAGCTATGTGATATCAGCAGTTTTGAAAAGAAAAGCTTTGACTTTTTCATCACTTTTATGAAAGAAGAAAAAATATTATGGACCCTTGACTTAGTATAATTGTTTTCATTGTATAGATAAGAGAAAGGAGGTTTATGAAAAGTCAGTATCACAATATCAGTATAATTCGGTCAATGACCACTATTATAATATTTTCTCAGCTCAATTCTAAAGAGGAACAGGGACTTGGATTTTAAAAGTTAAGATGGTGAGAATACCAGATACTGATCATGCTCACTTAAAAATTCCATCAAAACAAAGTGATAGATACCAAAACCAAGTCCTAACCCAGACCCCAGGATCTAAGGCACAGGGCTGAAATTCAGCATTAAATACCTCAGTAAAATTCTTTACCTTAAAAGGATTATTGTAACTGTACTCTTCACACTTTTTATAATATAACCAGATGTGAACTCTTAAACCTGACAAATTAAATTTTGAGTGATATTTGCCACTGTTCTACCATTATTTATCAAATACACAGTAAGTCTTCATATGTTGTACAATGTCTTCTCCTGACTTGAATTCAGTACTTTTCATTTACAGATATCATGGCCACAGAAAACTGGATATCTATATGCAGAAAAGCAAAATTGAATTCTTATCTCATGCCACATACAAAATTCAGCTCAAACTGGATTACAGACTGAAGCATAAGGCCGGAAACAGTAAGACTACTAGGAGAAAACATAGAAAGATTTTTGACATTGGTCTGGGCAATAATATTTTGGATATAGCCTCTGAAGCACAGTCAACAAAGGCTAAATAGACAAATGGGATTGTATCAAACTAAAATGTTTATTTACACCAAAGGAAACAATCAACAGAGTGAAGAGACATACTACAGAACAGGAGAAAATTTTCCAAAGCATTCATTTGATAAGGACTTAATACCCAAAATATAAAAGAAACTCAACTCCATGGGAAGAAAACAAATGACCCAATTAACAAGTGGGCAAAGGACCTGAACAGACATTTCTCAAAAAAAGACATGCAGATGGCCAACAGATATATGAAAAGGAACTCAATACCACTAATTATCATGGAAATGCAAATCAAAACCAGACGAAAAATAACAAGTGCTGGGGAAGATGTGGAGAAAAAAGAAACTTTTGTACTGTCATAATGTAAATGGGTTTTGCCATTATAGACACTGGCATGGAGGTTCTTACAAAAAACTAAAAATGTAACTATCAAATGATCCAGCACTTCACTTCTGGGTACACTATAGCCAAAGGAAGTGAAATCAGCCTCTTGAAGAGACACCGGCACTCCTGTGTTTATTACAACATCATTCACAATAGCTAAGATGTGAAATCAACCTCAGTGTTCACTGATGGGTGAATGTCTAATGAAAATGTGATAGACCCAAACACAGAGAATGGAATAGTGTTCAGTCTTAAAAGGAAGGCAATGTTGTATTTGTGACAATATGAATGAAGCTGGAGGACATTATGCTGAGTGAAATAAGCCCAACACAGGAAGGCAGAGGCTGCGGGATCTCACTAATACAAGGACAACCAGAAAACAGAGAATAGAATGGTGGTTTCCCAGGGCAGGGGAGTGGAGAAAATGAGATCATGGTCAAAGGGGGCAAAGTTTTGGTTAGGCAGGATGAATAAATTTTGAGGATGGAATGTACATACTGATGATTATACTTAAAAACATTGTACTTTTACTTGAAATTTACTAAGAGTTCTGAAATGTTCTTTTTTTTTTTGGCTGGGGCCGGGTTTGAACCCGCCACCTTGGGTATATGGGGCAGGCGCCCTACTCCTTTGGGTCACCAGCACCACCCACTTCTGAAATGTTCTTACCACAAAAAATATATCTGAGTTGGTGGATATGATAATTAGCTTTAGCATAGTAATAATTTCACTATTTCTACATATATCAAAATATCAGGCTGCACATAATCCTCATTTGTCAATAATACCTCAACAAAAGTAGAGGTGGGAAGAAATGAATAAGTGAAATGAAATTATTCTTTCACAATTAATACAGAAAAGGATATGCTAGACCTCTACCAAATAAAACTTGTAATTATTCAGGCATCTTTCACTTTGAGGTATTATAGCACAGATATGGAAAAGACTAGGAATTTTACAACTAAGTTAGTTAAATTACAACTAATTTTACAACTAATTTTACATCCTTACACAAAATGTCTTTTGCCCAAATTCACACACATATCACTATGTGAGTTAGGCCTAGAAAACACAATAAGATTCTCCATTAGTTTGTTATTCTACTTCACTAAAAAGTTTGTCTCATGATTCCTACTTAGGTAGTTGGATCTTCTTAATGTTTTCCCCATTGTTATAGCGTCATTGCTCCACTTAATCAAAACAAGGCAATTTATGGAGAAATCAAAACCAACTGCCTCCCTTCTCTCCTGGGCACACCTCCTGGGTGAATTTGGGTGCACTCAGGGCACTAAGGTAGTTACCATTGACGTGGCTTCAGGCATAGTCTTTCCAATGGAAAGCATGACTATTTCACTATTTCAATAGCTAATCAATGAAGAGCATGACTGTCAGAAATTTCCTGAAAATAAATCCAGAAAAAGCTCTTAAAGAAACAATGAAAAGAAACTACGTTCTGGCTCTCAGACTTGGGGGTAAGCCCCAGCAATGTGGAAGTTTTAGAAGAGTCTCCTAAGTGAGTTCTTAGGAGACTGTCCTCATAGAGTCTATGGCAGTACCAACCACACGGAGGCTAAAAGGGGCCATCAGATAACTGAGGCAGGTCAGCCTGGACAGCAGGTGTATTTCACAGCCAATTTAGCTGCTGGTTGCCATCCTTTGTCTTCCCTGGGTCTTTCGTAAGAATCTAGTCTTGTGCCAGGTGTTCTATTGACTACAATCAGGAATGCATATTGATAAATATGAAAGCCAAGAGGCTCTGTGAAGTCATCATGGTAATGAAGGAAAATACCAATGGAAACACGTCCCCAGAAGGGAAGAAAACACTCCAGGAACTCAGGAAAATGCAGCTGTGAGTCCCTCCCTGAGATTCTCACTTTATGGACAATCCGGAGAATGTGAGTTTTATTGTAAAGTCTGAGAATGGTTTCTTTAAGGCTGGAAAACATATTTTTAATGGGGAAAAAAAATCCAGGTTAGAGTTCCAAATGTTCTATTTATCTGGAGTCTAAATGTAGTGTAAATTCTTTTCTTTCTTTGGAAATTAATGGATGGTACAAAAAATAATCTTAAATTCAAGATGTCACTTTCAGAATTATTGAAACCCCCAACAACCTATGCTTGAAATGCATCTTATAAACAATGAGATTCGGTTTGATTGGCTATGAGTGCCCAGTAATCACGCCTACGAAGGAGGTACAAAGGTGACCTTTTGGAAAGGCAACAAATTCTCACTTGCTTGGAGCTCTGACTCACAGCTGCCTTTTCCTGAGTTTCTTGAGTGTTTTCGTCCCTTCAAGGGACATGTTTCCATTAGGTATTTTGCAAAACACACTTATTACAAAGGTAGGAAATACTAATCATGTCATCAGCTTTTATTTCTCTATACATATATATTGTTCACAGAAAAGTACCATGACCATATTCGGAAAAGACGCAAAAATGGATTTTGCATATAGCGTATAGGTTAATTTTTCTTTGCATCTTCCTGATGGCTGTGAACTTATCCATATAATAACAAACTATGTGAAGATTTTCTCCAATCTGCAAAAATTGCTTTTCATTGGGATCGTATCTTATCATCAAAATTTTCAATTTGTGCTCTATTATTAGTACAATAAAATGATAAACATTTAAATAATAGCATCAGAAAAGTAAAATTTCAGGTAAAATCTATGTAGCACTTTGTTATGAAGATGAAGTATCACAAATGTAAGAGGCAGTGGAGATGTGAGATGACAGCAGCCCCTCCTCCTTGCACATCCCACGTCCCCTGGGCTGGGAAGCTCCCTGCCCTTGATTAGACGCTGTTTCTATCCATACTCATTGGAAGCTGAATTCTAAGTTCCAGGGTGAGCTCATCCTTAGGATAAGACCGAGGGGGGAGCCATCTGCTAAAGATGAGGGAAGCTTTAAAATTTACATGATTTAAAAATTGTATTAAAATGCTTTATAGCAACTTGACGTCTTGAGACAAAGATTTAGACTCTTACATTTCTAGAGATCATTCCAAATGCTGCCATTTTTAATAGCTTTTATAGTAAAGTTCTCACTGAACACAAAAATCACAGGATTTTAGCATGAGAAAAGATGCCAGGAGCTATGGAGTTCAAATATTTATCTTGTTATGAAATTGAAAATATTAATTGAATTATATTTTTTCCTGTTAACTATAGCTGACCCTGAACATCTGAAGAGAACTCTTCCAATCCTTTCATGCACATGACTATGTTTGTACAAATACCATAGGTAAAGAGCTTTTAGTCCACTCATGAAGAGTAAAACCAGAGTGGAGCCTTCATACTGTCCCCTTTGTTTCGACGACTTCAATAACATTTAGCTGTTAGTGACAACTCCTCACATTTCTTGTGAGCATTTGTTGTAATAGTTTTGTGGCTCTAAAATTAAAAGAAAGGAAACTGTAAAAGCCTATTTTTGTTTGATCATGGTCTTTAGAAACGAAGTGTTGACATTAAGCCAGCTTGTGGTAATTAAGCAATTTAACTTTTTCATTAAAACTATTTATTATGTTTGGAAAGCAGGGGCCGGTAGAATAGATGAGACAACAGAAGTTTTTCTCTAGAATCCCATGGCAAAATTCAGTGGTACAAAGGAGGCCCAGAATAGGAAACTGAGGCACAAAACAGCTAGATGCTTGCCCAAGACCATTCTGCCACGTTAAGTGGAAAAACCATACACAGTAACGCAGGTGGTCTGGCTCCAGAACCCAGGCTTCTGACAACTGCATTATGCTGGACTAGGAAGCATGTTCATGGGCATACACTGTAATGGATAGTGTATTATTAGAACCATGGCCTTATGGGGCTTTGCCATTACTCAAGATATTATCTCTGTTATTGCACATGTGAAATAGTATTAAGGTTAAGGGCATTTCTCAAAGTCACGCAGCTTTTTTGAGCTGAAAATTAAAGATGAAGAAGATAGTGTCTAATGGAATGGGTAACTCACTGATATGAAAAGCAAGGCTGAAATATTTAACTAGGAAGCTTCAGTAATGTCTACCATTTCTGGAGCACTGATTATGCCCCAATGACTTGAATCTATTTTTATTATCTCCCAACATCCCTGATAAAATCTCATTTCACAATTTTATAGTGGAATGTTACAAATGAGAAAAATTGAATTTCAAGGTTTTAAGGGGCTTGCCCCAAATTACATGCCAGGCAGGTGATGAATCAGGATTTGACAATAAAAACTAAGAACTTCTAAATACATCTCTGGAGGACTTCAGTTTATATTTCCATGGTAGGGGCAGAATATGGGGAAACAAGTGAATGAGTCATCCTTTAATTAGGGACACATGTTTCCTGCCCCTGGACGGCCAGTCTTGGTATCTGCTCCCACCCTGAATGGCTGATGCCTTGTACCATGCATCACCCCTCTGATCTGGAACCCGTCCACTCCACTAAGCTTCCTTATCTTCTCTAATGTTGTCTCACTAGAATGTTCTGTGAGCCAGAAACTTTATAAAACAATAAAACGTGTTAGAACTAAGCACTAAAGGTCCAGATTCTATATCTGAAAAAATCAAGGAGTAGGTGCTAAAGAATATTAAATAAACTATTGCATGTATAAACATATAATACTTAATTGCATCATAACATTTGGAACTAACTGTGTCTTGAAGAGAATCAAGTAATTTCCTGTCTTATCTAGAATACCTATTTGATTAATCATATGAATAATTCATTTACTGACTCTTCCATTAACACCTTGAAATATGAATGTCTACATAATGAAATAGATGTGTTTTAAAAAAAATTACATAATAATATTTTCATCCTTGCCTCTATTCAAATGGAAGAGTTAATTTGCTTTTTAATGGAAACTCATTGTAGTGCCTAATACAGAAACCCAGAAATTCTTAACAAAGTTGACAGGGATACACATTAATAAGTCTTTATAGTGGTGGGGTGCAGTGGCTCATGCCAAGGAGGGTGGATCATGTGAACTCAGGAGCTTACGATCAGCCTGACCAAAATTGAGACCCCTGTCTCTACTAAAAATAGAAAAACTAGCTGGACATTGTGGTAGGCACCTGTAGTCCCAACTACTCAGGAGGCTGAGGCAAGAGGATTGCTCAAGCCCAAGAGTTTGAGGTTGCTGTGAGCTATGACATCATGGCACTCTACCCAGGGTGATAGAGTGAGATGCTGTCTCAATAAACAAATGAATGAATGAATGAATAAAGTTTATAGTGATGACTAGAGAAAATGTCTTTGATCCTATATTTATATAATAGAAAGTCTTTTTGTCCTTAACCAATTGACCCAGAGGCTGGCATCTCTCTTTGTTTACCAAAAGCTTCAACAGAGTGTGGATAATGATCTTCTACCCAAGGTTAATTAACAGCTGCTTACCTTAAATCTTATGAAAGTTGGGAGGAATTGTATAAATGATTCTACAGCAAGCCTTTCTATGACCTCTGGGAAGATACAGTCTCCAGTTCATATGTAAAAAGCTTGGTTTTTTGTTCATAATCTTCTAGAATCCCCTTCCTTCTCTCATGAAAGAAAACATTTTTTTTTTCCTGTTTTAATGAGTTGCTCCTCTTTTTGGGTCTTTTTTTTTCTTTCATAATTGAAGCAGATAATTACTACCATACGGTCATTTAGATGGCAGAACCGGAATGAAAGTTATCATTTAAAATGTCAAAAAAGGACCCCCAAAGAGCTATTACTTCAGGGCTCACTTCCTTTCATTCTAGACTCTGGATAATCTTACTTGATCTTCATTCTCTCTGATGATTGTCAGAATACCATTTTTAAGAACAGAGGAAGAGAAGAGATGGAGGGGAGGGAATACCTTAGAATATCTGGAAATCCAGCTTTCAGATCACTGCTCCCTGGGACACAGGCTAAGGAAGGCTGGCAACTAATAGCATAATTCCTTCTTAACCTGAAGAAATTGAAACAAAATATGTCTGCTTCAGGCAAATGGAGAGGCACTGAAGAGAATAAATGACTATTCTTCACAATGAACCAGAGAAAGGTTAAAGTTTCAGAATGCTCAGAGCAGTTGAAAGGAAGATAATTTACTGAGAAGCACTGCTGGGAATTGAAAAGGTAACACCTGCCTAGATACCAAGTTAGAACAGCAAAGTCTAAGCCTGCCCACTTAGAACCCCTAGGACTTAACAGTGGGAATACTGATTTATATTGATGTCTGCTATGGAATTTTCTTAAAAGAACAACAATGAAATAAAAAGTACATTTTCAGAATTAGGAGAAAAATATAGGAATACTGGAACATCTGGTCTCTTTCATGACAAGAAGCACCAAGAAGCCATGTAAATCTGCCAGACAAGTAAATAAAAATATGTTTCAGGGTGAGTTAGCAGGAAAATTTCTTCCACTCCCAACAGGTCAACATTGTGTTTCTAAAGGCTTAGAGACGGGAACATTATTTGGGGGAAAGGATAGATCAAGATAAAGAGAGCTGCTTAGAGGGGTAGAGACCAAAGTTGCTGCCTCAGGGTAAGAAAACATATTCTTCAAGACTGGGAAGTCATGGAAGCTTTGGCAATGACCTGGAATGGTGGCTCTTGAAGGACTCCATGGAGAGTACAGGACCTGAAGGAGGACAAACTTTGGCAATGACCTGGAATGGTGGCTCTTGAAGGACTCCATGGAGAGTACAGGACCTGAAGGAGGACAAGCTTTGGCAATTACCTGGAATGGTGGCTCTTGAAGGACTCCATGGAGAGTACAGGACCTGAAGGAGGACGGTGGCTGGTCCGTCCCTGGAGGCAGCCTTTACAGCCCTGGGCTCCAAGGTTGGATATATAGCCAAAGCCCCAAGTGGTCTTGGCACAGAAGCAGACACTCTGTGGTCTGGGAGTTAATCATTTCAGCCTGGTATGGGCTGAAGACCTGAGAATCCTCTCTATGAAACTGGAACACAACTCCAATTCTTTTTTTTTTTTTTTTTTTTTTTTTGAGACACAGCCTCAAGCTATCCCCCTGGGTAGAATGCCATGGCATCATGCTCACAGCAACCTCCAACTCCTGGGCTCAAGCGAGTCTCCTGCCTTAGCCTCCCGAGTAGCTGGGACTACAGGCGCCCGCCACAACACCCGGCCATTTTTTGGTTGCAGCCATCATTGTTGTTTGGCAGGCCCAGGCTGGGGATTCGAACTCGCCACCTTAGGTGTATGTGGCTGGCGCCTTAGCTGCTTGGGCCACAGGCGCCAAGCCAACCCCAATTCTTAGGGTGGGAAAAACAAGGCCAGGAGGCACCATAATGAGGAAGATTGAATTTTTACTTATTCTACATCCTGGTGACTGAATTTCAGGGTTTGATTTAAGATAATTGGACAAACAGTGGAAGTGTTGGCATCGGATGAGCAGTGGGGCAGACATTATACTGTTCTAGGTACACAATTTTATAAATACAGAAGGTTTTCTAACTGAAGACACTAGCATTAGTTGGAAATATCTTTGTGAATCTGGGTGCTTTCGATTT